>PVHP010042466.1:0-14965 GCA_004024765.1 Zapus hudsonius
AGCAACTTTTCTCTGTAGCGGTCTTCATCTAAGAGTGCATGGAACCCAGATCGGTTTTGGGAATGTGATACCGTAGCAGCGTGACCTTAGGAATGTCCTTTTTCCCCCCGGGCCTGTGACCAGAGACTTCATAACAGCAGGGTGTCATACGCATGTGCCTCATTTTGTGTAGGCTTTGTTGATTGAACCCGGCCATCAATCTTTACAGGCAAGTACCTTTCATCGCTGAGCCATCTCCAGGCCACTTTCGAGCAAGGTGTCAGAATGGGGCCTTGGGCACTCCTATAATCCCAGCCCAGGCTGAGGGAGGATCATGTGTCAGAGGCCAACCTGGGCTTCAGAGCGAGACTGTCTCAGTGTGCCTCCCTCATGCCGTGCTCCATCGATCTGTAGCAGATCCCACCACAGATGGGCAGGTTATGAAGAACTGTATTTAGGCCCATATTTCAGCTGCAAAGCCAAGGGGTCCCTAGAGTGATGGGCTGCTTGCTAGTAGAGGTCCAGCTGCACACCGTGTCTCACGACAAGAAAGCATGTGTGTCTCTGTCCTCTAGTCTTCCAAAGCCGCTAGCTAGGGTTTCATCACAGAGCGTCTTTCCTGGCGATCTTGTCTAATCCTGTCACCCAAAGGCCCCACCTCGAGCCCCATAGTTGGATTAGGTTGGCACCCTCTTGGCACCTCAATGAGGATTAAGTCCCAGCAAGAGTTTTGGTGGGGACACCCCACATTTCAACCACAATTGAGCCCCTTGCAGGACTTCCCTTATCAGAGCCCGTGCGGTGATCCTGCATGCTTCACACTGAGCTGTGTCTGGCTTGGCAGACCTAGGATGGGGGAGGACAGAGTGACACAGTCGTCCTCCTGTCCTTTCTGTGCTGGAGAGGAAAGAAGAGAGGATGTCCAGTTCTCAGATCTAAGGCCTTGATGTGTGTCCTTTCCTCTGGATCGAGGGGTCTTTCTGGAGTGCAGTGTCAGGTTCTCGCTGTTCCATCTTTACTACGTGTTAGTGTCTTCTCAGAAATGGGAATATAATTATAGTCTTTGTCTCATAGGAGCATTCTGAAGCCAGAGAAACAAATGGACATAAGGCACTAAAGAGCTGGGTATTTAGTCAGAAGAATGTTAGCAAGAATTATTTCTAGAATTCATGTAAGAACGCAGTGATCTGGCTTATTAACTGTAGGAACATCCTTGCCTGTGAGGCCCAGGTTCTTGGTTCAGTCACCAGCACCTTCTCCTGAGTGTCTGTGAGTGACCTCAGTCTGGCCAGAATTAGACACATTACCATAGGCAGGAGGGCTTTATTGATGTATGTGTGCACATGTGTGTGCGTCTGCATGTGTGTAAGCGCATGTCAGGGTATCTTGCAGCTGTAAAGGAACACCACATTTTTGCATCTGGCTTCATGTGGGCCCTGGGGAATTGGGCCCTGGAAGGCCGCTCTACAAGCAAGGGCCTTTAACCTCTGAGCCATCTCCTGGGCACTAGTAGATCTTCTTTTCCTATTTTAAATTTTTGTTCATTTATTTGCAAGGAGAGAGAGAGAGCAAGAACAAGCATGGGCATGCCATGGAAGGAGGCCTTTTAAAAATCAAACAGGCCGGGCACAGTGGGACTGTAGACTCAGCACCACATGAAGTTTGAGGCCAGCCTATCTCAAAAGAGGAAAATCCAGTGATTGGTAATTCCTGGCTCTCTTGACCTGGCTCAGGTGATTGGCCTTGGGAGAGATGCCTGCGCCCGCTGCTACGTATGAACGAGTAGTTTACAGAAACCCCTCCGAGCACCACTACATGAAGGTCTGCCTGTGAGTTCATCCTCTGTCTGCTCTAGAAGGCTCTTCTGAGGCTCCCAGAGCGTGACATGTGATCCAACGTCTCTCAAAAATGTTCACAGGGAGTTTCGGGAGCACGGCGTGGGACTGACTGCCGCCCAGTTCAAGCAGCTGCTTGTGTCTGCCCTGAAGGACCTGTTTGGGGAGGTATGTGTCACCTGCTACATGGACAGTCCTGAGAGCTCAGGAAGGAGGCTGCAGAGGTGGGTCATCTGTTAAAGGTGTTAGCAAGAGCTGGTGGACCTGGGTTCGATTCCTCAGTACCCATGTAAGCCAGATGCGCAAAGTAACACATGCATTTGGAGTTTGCTTGCAGTGAGCTACAGGCCCTGGCAAAGCCTTTCCCTTCCTCCCCACCACTCTCCTTGCAAATAGATAAAAATATTAAAAGAATAATAAAGGGGCTGGGGAGATGGTTCAGTGCTTATGACACCTGCCTGCAAAGTCTTAACAGTGTGAGCTTGATTTCCCATGTAAAGGCAGATGCACAAAGTGGTGCATGCATCTGTAGGCCCTGCATGACCCTTCTTGCTCTGGTCTGTCTTATCTCTCACTGCTTGCTAATAAATAAAAACTTAAAAAAAAAAAAAGACCATAGCAAGTAGATTGAGGCTAGCAGAGTTGTGGAAGGAAGGATGAGGCAGAGAGCTTTGTGAACACACAGAGACTTGTAGCCTCATTCTAGCAAATAACCCGCTTCATCTTACAAAGGAGCAAAGCAAACAGGAGAATTGACAGGGGTTCTTGGTTCAACAACAGTGCTGAGGACTGTGGCTCATGGCTTTGCTTCTTTCCTAGGTTGGTGCTGCCTCACCTGTGGACATCCTGACCTATGATGAGAAGAGCTTGTCGGCCATCTTGAGGACAGGTAGCAGGTAGGAGAAGAGCAGAAGCTGATGGATGGCACCCTGTACTCACCTCAGGGTGGGGCTGTGGGAATGTAAACTGGGATGATTGTAAGCGCTCGCTCGCTCACCGGCAGCTTATACTCCAGAGAGACCAAAACGTGTGACGTGTGTGGAGCCAGGTTGGCCCAGGTGATGTAACCAGTCAGAAATGGACACTCTAGAAAAGATTCTTGATTCTTTCCCTCTTGTTCTCTACCTGCTTTAATTTCTAAGTGTTTTCATTTAAATTGGGATTTTGGTTCTTTTATCAAAACCAACTTGTAGTTGCTGGGAGATCTTGCAGCAGAATTCTCGATGACTGTCTTCTTGGTCTTTCTGCAGTGGGCTGGCCAAGCTGTGGAGCTCTCTGACCTTGCTGGGATCCTACAAGGGCAAGCAATGTGCTTTCAGAGTGATTCAGGTAAAGGATTTCCTCCAGTCCTGTAGACAAGACCACAGCGCAGCCATGTCTCACTGTTGCGATCGAATGTGGTGACTCAGGGACATGTGCTAAGGAGAAACTCCAGGACACATTGGTTTGTAGATCCTCTGGGAAATGGTTGGAGACTAAAGATGGCACTCCTGTGGCAGAAGCTGCCCATGACCGCTGGCACCGGGCGTGTTATGCACTGGGTTGCTCTTGCTGAATTTGATTCCTTGCTTAGCCAAGGCTGCCTCCAGGATGGTCTTCTCGGCGCTGCTGCAGCCGGGCCTGGTGGCGCACACTTTAATCCCAGCACTCAGGAGGCAGAGGTAGGAGGATCGCTGTGAGTTCGAGGCCAGCCTGGGACTACATAGTGAGTTCCAGGTCAGCCTGGGCTAAAGAGAGACACTACCTCAAAAAGCCAAAATAAAATGTTGCAGCAATAGCTCTGTATCTGTGAAAGCTGTCCGTTCTACACTGTGGTTTTTTCCCAGCATTGAGTTGATGTTTTCCTTCTCTTGTAGGTTTCTCCCTTTCTCCTGGCATTATCTGGTAATAGTAGGGAAATGGCATTGGATTGATGAGCCTTGGGTTTGAGAAACTTGAGAGCCTGCAGAGTTTGCTAGCAGAAGCGTGTGCTGATGAAATCCCAGATGCTGAGAACGGTCTCAGTGGCGTCCAGCCTGCCCCTCTGGTGGGGGCTCCAGCCGAGGCTGGGCCTGGGCGGACCTGTGCTGGCCAGACAGTGCTCCCAGCACGTGCCCGTGAGGGTTGGAGACCAGGCAGAGCTGAGCAGGGCTTTCACCCAGCAGGACGTGGCTACCTTCTCAGAACTAACAGGTGATGCCAACCCTTTACATTTGAGCGAAGACTTTGCCAAAGGCACCAAGTTTGGAAAGACCATTGTCCACGGAGTGTTGATCAATGGACTGATCTCGGCCCTCCTGGGGACTCAAATGCCAGGGCCAGGCTGTGTGTTCCTGTCCCAGGAAATTAAGTTTCCAGCCCCTTTGTATGTTGGAGAAGTGGTTGTGGCTCGGGCCCAAGTCAAAAGGCTGAAGCGTTTTGTGGCCTCCATTGCTGTGTCCTGCTCTGTGGTGGAGAGTGAGAAGACCGTGATGGAAGGTTGGGTGAAAGTGATGGTTCCAGAACCTCCTGGATCCCGACCCACTTAGAGGAACTCAGGACATGGGCCGCTGCTCTGCACAGGCTGGGGGGGGGGGGGGGGGGGGGTGTGTGCCAGGGTCCAGACCTCATCTGTCACGTTGGTGAATTAAATGATTGAGAAGGTTGTTTGTCTGCATGTTTCACCACTAGGCTCTCAAACCGAGTTAAAAAAGCATTTGAAACCACGGACCCAGATATTTGTAGAGAAAGCTCATCCTGCCAGCATTCTCCACTGAGGGCGGTGATGGATGCTGGCTCACCCTTGACCACCTGCTCGTCCAGTAGATGCCCCGATCCTCCTGCCTCTGCCTCTCAGCAGGTGCCCACTGGTGTACGCCACCACAACCCCGTCTTCAGCGATGGTTATTCTCAGACCCTTTCTTAGGCGGTTTTCATTCCTTACTGTTCCCATCATGACGTCATCTTTCTCTGGTGGGAAGGCCTTTCAGGAGGGTTTCTGTTAGAAGGCCCACCTGTAAGCATCTCGTCTTTCCTAAGGTGCTGATGCCGTGCACTGCAGGATTGTGGGCATGGGAGAAACATGGCTGTGCTCAGTAACCACTCTTGTTCCTCTGTGCAAAGTGAGGCTAGGGGTTTCCTGATTTTTTTAAAAAAAATATTTATTTGCAAGCAGAGACATAGAGAGGCAGAGAGAATAAGTGTGCCAGGAGCCACAGGCACTGTGAACGGACGCCAGATGCCTGTACCACTTTGCACACCTGGCTTTCTGTGGGTACTGGAGAAACGACCAAGGTCATAGGCTTTTCAAGAAAGCGCTGTAAGCACTGAGCCATCTCTCTGGTCTAGAGTTTTCTGATTTTGAGTTGGCAGGTCTGCAGTTGTAAGTTAACATACCAGTCTTTCATGGTGCTGGGCACTCAGTATTTTTTTTTAAATATTTTTATTTATATTTGAGAGAGAGAATGGGCATGCCAGGGCGTCCTGCCACAACAAACTCCAGATGCATGCACCACTTTGTGCATCTGGCTTTATGTAGGGGCTGGGGGCTCGAACCTTGGCTGTCAGGCTTTGCAACAAGCACCTTTAACTACTGAGCCGTCTCTGTAGACCCAGTCTTAGTGTTTGAAACCCAGAAAGGAATTGGAATGCAAAGATTCTAGGTTAAGGGCTCAGGTTCTTTTCTCCCCTCCTCCCCTTGGAAATGTGAGTTTGGTTTGCATGAATTTCGAAATGTCTGCTTACTATAAAAATTATAAGTAAAAAGCCAGGCACAGTGGCACATGCCTTTAATCTCAGCACTCAGGAGGCAGGTTAAGGAAGATCACCAAGTTCAAGGCCACCTTGGGACTACTGAGTCGAGTTCTAGGTCAGTCTGGGCTAAAGTGAGATCCTATCTCAGAAGAAAAAAACAAAGGAAAAGGAAGATCATGGAGACAGTGCATTGGGGAAATGTGCCTAATTGTGTTAGGATTAAATAATTATCCCCGTCATAGACAGCCTACAGCCCACCTGTGCTCAGCCTGAAGTGGTCATTGGCCACTGATACCTGCTTCCATCAACTAAACATGTCAGCACATACCTGTAATTCCACTCTAGGGAGGATTGGGAATTTGAGGAGACTAGCAAATTCAAGACCAGCACTCCCATATTTCTGGAAAAGAGATTCTCCTGCTGGTGAATAAGTAACCAGATTGTAACTTTTCTTCATGTTTTACCCAAAGGGAAGCAGTTGAATGGAGGTCCAGGAAGAATCAAGTCGCTAGGGCGTGCTGGTGTGTGTGACCTGAGGACTTGAAGCTGGTGGCTCTTTAGTATCAAGGTCATTATCAGCAAGAAAGCCATTCTTAAGAGTCTCAGGATGGCCAGCACTGTAGGCTGAGGTCCTTCTAAAAACTGGCTTACAGAGGAATCACTAACTTTCTGGAAAGTTGGCATGACCCTGAGGACAGCAGGGGACCGAGGTCACCCTCAAGGCTCCTGCAGCTCATCCCCTGGGATGCACCAGCAGTGTCAAAAGGTGGAGTGGAGTGAGGTCATGCTTGCGGTACCTACCATATTTCCATTGTCTGCATTTCATCCTTGAAACAGCTTTGTGACAGTAACGTCCTGCTTTATAGATCCACGCTGTATGACCTGTCCAGGGTCATACAGCCAGTGTGAACTAGAAGGGGGGTCTCCCGTGTCCTCACCCACAGAGTACTGTCACTCTCAGCAGTTGGGTTTGCGCTAAAGCCCTTAGAATTCCTACATGGACGCTGGAGAGATGGCCCAGTGGTTAAGACGCTTGCTGCAAAGCCTAAAGACACAGGTTCAACTCCCCAGTACCCACGTAAAGCCTGATGCACTAAGTGGCACATGCATCTGGAGTTTGTTTACAGTGGCCGGAGGCCCTGTTGCACCCATACTCTGTCTCTCTTCTATCTATCTCTGCTTGAAAAAAAATTCTTACATTGGGAATTCTTACATTTGAACTTGCTACATAGAATGCTCAAATTCTGTCAGGCGTGGTGGTGCACGCCTTTAATCCCAGCACTTGGGAGGCAGAGGTAGGAGGATCACCATGAGTTCAAGGCCACCCTGAGACTACACAGTGAATTCCAGGTCAGCCTGGGCTAGAGTGAGACCCTACCTCGAAAAACCAAAAAAAAAAAAAAAAAAAGATGAAAGTTAGAGCCAGGCATTGTGGCTCATACCTAGTCACAGAACTTGGGGGAGACTGAGGCAGGAGGATAGGGAACTTAGAGCCAGCTTGTCTGAATGAGAAGGAAAGTGACGGGCAAGTCAGGTGCAGGGTGAAGGAGAGGTGTGACGTTTGTCTCCTAGCTGGGTGACTTTGTGACATCCACGGTACTCTCTCTGCTAGAGCTTTCCCATTCTCTCTTGGGTGTGTGCACGTGCATCATGTGTACACTGTACAGTTGCACACCTGTGAACACACATCAAAGCAGACCACTAGAGGCCTCTTGTCACATTTCTGCCTTGTTTCTAAAAGCCGGAATGTGGACTCCATGGCGACCTTAGCTCAGAACTTCCAGAACACTTTCTGTTACTGGCAGTGATGGGTGGCTGTGATTGGCCCAGGTCCAGCTGTGACCTCAGCGGAGCCATTGTGAGGTGGCCCAGGCAGCAGGTAGAAGGCTGGGGTAGGTTCCTGTGAGTGCAGCAGAGGAGGTGGTCAAATAAACTAGGGAGGGATTGGACGGTTTGCCTGTGTGTGTGTGTGTGTGTGTGTGTGTGTGTGTGTGTGTGTGCAGGTGTAGTTACTTAGAAACCAGAAAAATTCATTATCAGGTATGTCTTCCACCTTTTTTTTTTTTTATAAGAGGGTCATTGGTGGCATTTTTTTGGGTGGGGAGGGGAGGAGGGTTGGATATTCTAATTTTGTCTCATTGTTTTGTATATGTTTTCGTTTTCTGGTATTGTTTTTTGTTTTTCTCTGTGCTTTTTGTCCTTTTTCTTTTTTTCATTTTTCATTTTTCATTTACTTGTCATTTCTGGGTCTTTCTGTTGTAGGTAGCATCTCACTCCAGAGCTACCATGGAAGGGCATCTTGATGGCACAGCAGGACCCAGCTCGGGAAGATACTTCAGGTCTCAGTCCAATGTCCTGAACACTCTAGGCCAGGGTGGCTTCGCTGTGGTCACATTAGCTCGTCAAGGGCTCACAGGTGTCTCCAAATGTCATCTCCCTCATCCAAGAGATTGAAACTCCACAAAATGTCTACCTCATGGAGCTGGTATGAGGGGAAACCCGAGTGGAAAATATCAGGGCCTTTGGTTGCCGCCTAGAAATGGATGCCAAGGATGTTTTCCTACAGCTTCTAAGTGCCGTGAGCTAGTGCCATGATGCAGGCATCGTGCACAGGGACTTGAAGCCTGACAACATCCGTCCTCATTGACCATAAGGGCAGAATGAAAGTTTGAGATTTGGGCCTGGCTGACACGAACAGGCCAGGGCACACGACCCAGGGCTTCTGCAGCTCACTGGAGTTCAGGGCCCCCGACCAACCATGCAGCCGAGCCTGGGAGTGACCCTCTTCTTCATCGTGTCGGGGTCCTTCCCTTTACATCACCGGACCCTTGGGTGCTGAGGGATCAGATCATTATGGGTGAATAGTACATCCCTCCTCACATGACCAGGGAGCTGAGAAATATCATCACCCTCCACCCCAGGCACCTGCCCACTGGGCAGCAGGTGATGGGCCACCCCGGCTTGGCCAAGGCCCTGCAGAATCTAATTCCAGCACCCCAGATGCCCAAACCCTGCCATCCTGGCAGCCATGGCCAGCATAGGCTTTGACCCTCGGGACGTCCAGGACACACTAGTCTACAATAAGAGGTGGAGCGAGACCATGGCCATGTACAATGTGTTCAGACTTCAGGCCAGCATGGAGGAAAGTCTAGGAATGCAAACCAAGGCTGAGCATCTGGAGGTGGCCTCATGGTCCTCCCAGAAAGATCCTGCCACCTTCCCTCTGCACCCCAGAGGAGCAGTAGTGCTCCTACCCTTTGGGGCTCACCTTCCAAGGGGAAGACCACTGAGAGCAGGAAGCAGGGATGTGAGAAGGCTCACGATGCCTGCAGCTTTCTAGTCCTGGCCCGTCCTGCAAAGGAGCCTCCCACTTGACAGCACCCACCAGAGTCCTATAGGTCCTCCCTGCAGCTCACCACACGGCAGTGGGGAAGACCCAGAGGAAATCCCCTCACTGGCAGCAGACCAGAAGGGGACCAGCCCTGCACAGAGCCACTCCTGGAGTCCACTGAAGCCATCCCCCAGGGCAGGAACAGGCCCTGGACAAAGTGACCAAGGAGACTTTTCAACAGAGCCTTAAAGCTTCTGTGCTGTGTGCCCTGCAGAAAGAAGCGGAAGGTACCACCCCACCCAGCTCAGCTTGGAACCGTCCCCGGCACTGAGGGACAACAGTAAGCACCAGAACAAGACACAGCCTAGGTACTTTTCTTAAGTTTTAGGAAGTAGAAACTTTGTATGGACACAACATGTATGGGGACCATCATTTTCTTCCTCCCTGCCCCCACTCATCACTGTGGGCCCACCTCAGTGGATTACTGGTATTCACCGTGGGGTTGTGGGTCGTGAGCTGTGAGAGCAGCAGTCATTGGGGGTGGGGGAGATAACTCTGATTATTCTCTCCCACCCTGTGGCTCTTACATTCTTTTGCCCCCTCTTCCACAAAGTCCCTTGAGCCTTGGTGGGTGTGTTTTAAGTCTACTTTAGTGTTGAGCTCTCAGCAGCTTTTGAGTCTCCTCAGTGCCTGTCTCCATCACCCTGGTGCAGGTTGTCAGGCTCTTGGTGGAAGCAGTGTTTTTGCTCCAGGATGATGTCCAGGAGGACATTGGGGAACTTCAGGGTGGAAGCAAGGGGAGACCCAGAGGCAAGGTGACAGGAAAGAACATTTCACACAGGCGAACCAGCTCTGAGGGCCATTTCCCAGCAGGGTGATCACAGTCACAGATGATGTCCCTATCGTATGTCTCCTTGGATCTTAGGTGCCACACAGATGGAACAAAGCTCCATCAACTGCCATGACACAGATGTAGAGCGGCAGGAGGGATCGATGGCATAAACCCAGGTGCCCCAGAGACCTGCTCCAGCCAGGAGGCAAAGAGTGTGGATTCAGTTTAACTTGTGTTGCAGTATTCCTAGTTGCTGCGCAGAAAGAACCCAAGCAAAAGCGGCTTGTGGAGGAATGGGTTTATTAGGCTTATGGACTCGAGGGGAGACTCCATCCTGGCAGGGAAAATGATGGCATGAGCAGAGGGGTGGACATCACCTCCGCCACAGCACTGCAAACAGCGGCGGGAAGGTGTGCCAAACATTGGCAAGGGGAAGCTGGCTAGAACCCTCATAAGCCCGCCCCCAACAGCAGAGCTCAAGCGAGGTTCCAAAACTGCCATCAGCTGGGGATGGATCATTCAGAATACATTCATTTATTTGTGGGGGACACCTGGATCAACCCATGACAGTCCACCTCTGGCCTCCACAAACTAATAATCATACATGATATAAAATACAATGCATTCAGCTCAACTTTAAAAATCCCAGTGATATTCAATCATTCCCATAATCTAAGGTCTTTGAGCCATAATACCAAAAATAACCATAATGGCACAAAGCATTTGTACTGCAAAAGGTGGCATTGGGTGGGTATTAGCAAAGACAGATTGAACCAATACAAGATTTAAACAGACAGGGTAAACATCAAACTCTCTATAACTACAAGTCCAATAATAACCAGTGACTGGTCTTCAGACTTCCGCCCCTCCAGCTCAGCTACTCACAGTTCCAGAAAACTTCATGGGGTGTTGTCTGCTCTCCTTGCTGAACATCCCACATTCACTGCATCTCCCCTGCAGCCCAGGGTTCCTCAGGGCTCCCTTGGGCCTCCACACAGGTAATCCAACACACCTGCTTCACACTGCCCATGGCCATTTCCAGAAAAAAAAGACTTACAAATCCAATGACTGTCTCTTTTTTTAAAAAAATATTCATTTTCTAGCAGAGAGATAGAGAGAGAGATAGGTAGGTAGGTAGATAGATAGATAGATAGATAGAGAGTGCACCAGTGCCACCACCTTGTGGGTCTGGCATATGTGGGTACTGGGGAATTGAACCTGGGGCCTTAGGCACTGGAGGCAAGTACCTTAACCACTGAGCCATCTCTCCAGCCCAACCCTCTCTTTCACCATCCCTTTTTTTGCAACTATTTATTTGTGAGCAGAGAGACAGAGACAGAGGGAATGACCCCCAGCTACTGAAAATGGGCTCTAGATGACCCACTTGGTGCATCTAGCTTTATGTGGGTGCTGGGGACTTGAACACCAGCCATCAAGCTTTGAAAGAAAGCACCTTTAACAGCTGGCCAGCTCTCCAGGCCCCATTATTTTGTTTTCTAATCATGAAAAGAGAACCTATTCATTGGAGACATTCTGAAAAATAAGGAAACCTTCATTTTAGCATATTCTGGAGATCTTCTATATGGAGTCCTGTAGATGCAGGTACTTTTTTCACTTATATCAAGACCGTTTCCCAACATTAAACATTCTTTGGTGTGTGTCTGTGTTTGCCCGCGCTGGAATTGAACCCAGAGCCTTGTGCACGCCAACTCTGTGCTCACTTAGCTAGATGGCTAGCCTACAGTCTGATTTTCGGCACTGCAGGAAAAAAAAATCATGATTACACCATGACTTGTCTAGTCTCACATTCGGAATTAGATACTTGTCTTTGCATGGTCTATCCGGATCACTTCCTGAGTATAACCGGAGGGACCTGCTCTAGGACCCCAGCAAGAGAGCGACCCAGGCGGCACGTAGTACAGGGTGAGCAGAGGGGTGGGCACTGGGGGGGGGGAGGAGGAGGAGACTGGCGCTAGGACGGGGGGGGGGGGGGCGGCGGCGCTAGGACCCCGCGGGGAAGGAGGAGGAGACGGCGGCGCTAGGACCCGCGGGAGGGCGCGGCGCGCGGTGACAGCCCGGGGACGGCGGCGGCGCGCGGTCGCAGGCGGCGGCCCGGGATGGCCTTCATGGAGAAACCGGCGGCCGGCAAGGTGCTGCTGGACGACACGGTGCCGCTGGCGGCGGCCATCGAGGCGAGCCAGAGCCTGCCCTCGCACACGGTGACCGCGGGGCGGGGGGCGCGCGGGGCACGCGGGACGGACGCGCCGTCGCTGCCGCGGGCGGGCGGGCGGGCGGGGGGCTCCGGGGGGCCGCGCGCCCCGACCCGTCCTCCCCGCCGACTCTGGGCGCTGTCATTGGCCGGCAATAGTCGCGGTGGGGCCGGGTGAGGGTGGCCCGGAGCCCCGCAGGGACCCGCCATCCGCTGCCGCCCAGCCGGTAGGCCCGACTCCCTCGCTCGGAGGTTGACACGGACGGGACTTGAAGCCCGTCCGTCTCCCTGACATGTCACCGTCTGCACGGGACTTCGTTAAACCCGTCATTTGTCGTCAGGGACCTGCAAGGACTGAGATCCAGGGCCGGAGTCAAGAATAGCCCTGCTTTATTTTTTATTTATTGTTTTGGTTTTCGAGGTGGGGTCTCGCTCCAGCCCAGGCTGACCTGGCATTCAGTATGTAGTCTCAGGGTGGCCTTGAACTCACGGTGATCCTCCTGCCTCTGCCTCCCGAGGGCTGGGATTAGAGGCGTGCGCCACCACGCCCGGCTCTAGCCCTGCTTTTAAATTAGGGTTTTTGTTGTTGTTTTGTTTTGGACTTGGTTATTTTGTGGGCAAGTGCATTTGATAACCTCTTAGGGACTGGTGCTGACGTGTTTTAGGTCTGTTTTGTACTAAAGGAGAGGCAGAGAGAGGCTTATCAATGCTCAGAGTCCACTTCCACCAGGAAGCCTTCCCTGATGGCCTCTTCCCCAGGCCCGTGCCCTCCCCACCCTTCTGGATCACTTTATTCTGTAATTACCTCTTTTCCTCTCCACTAGGCTGTGACTTGGATTCTTGAGCGCCGGTCTGCAAACGTTTCACAGGCGGCTACGGGATGAATAAGTCACTGAGTCACAACCCGATTGTGAAAATCACAGCATTTATCCTGGGCATTCACAGGGTCAGTGCTCCAGCCAGGGGGAGGAGATAATGGCATTCCTTTGTTTTAGGGCAGAGCTTTTCTTTAAAATGCAAAGTGATTTGAGGGCAGAAAAGGGCAGTTTCTATGAAGATGCTTGAAGCAAGAGGTGACTCCAAGGGAGCCCAGAGAGCCAGATGCGGGGTTGTCTGGGGCCAGTGTTCACTGTTCATGTCACTTGTACTGCAGAGTTTGAGGCCTCAGCCCTCTGTGGAGAAACCTAGCTCTCTGGACTCTTAGTGTTGGAAATCTCTGGGAAGGAGTGGTTTCGAAAGGCACTGGAGAATGGCTTCAATTAGCAGCTTGTTAGCGAAGGGAGATCCTGCCCCTCGTTGTGAAATGCTGACCCTCTAGGAACGTACTTGCTCCTTGGCTATAGACAGAAATGTGGACGCATGTCCTTTGGCTTGGAAGAGCCCAGACCTTAGGCAGGTCTGGGATGACACTTGCTAGACATGTGAAATTGCTTGGGCAAGGCCCTGAAATTTCTTTTAAAACTTCTTATCTATTCATTTATTTATTTCCAAGGAGAGAGAAAGAATGGGTGCACCAGGGCCACTAGGCACCGAAACGGACTCCAGATGCGTGCACCACTTTGTGCATCTGGCTTTACATGGGCACTGGGGAATCGAACCCCGGTGGCTAGGCTTTGCTGGCGAGTATCTTTAACTGCTGAGCCATCTCTCCAGCCCCCATCCCTTTTTGGGTGGATTTTTTTGTTTGTTTGTTTTGTTTTTTTGAGGTAGGGTTTAAAGACGTTTAAAGGTGCTGGGATTAAAGGCATGCGCCACCACACCCGGCTCTTTGGGTGGCTTTCTGATGCAGGGCCTCACCTTGACTCAGGTTGACCTGGAACTCACTCTGTAGCCCAGTCTGGCCTCAAACTCCTGACCCCTGTGTCCACCTTCCAAGTGTGGGAATACAGGAGTGTGCCCCAGGCCCAGGTTCTCTTTGGTGCTGGTTTTATGAGCAAATGAGAGTGACCTATGATGAGCAGTGACGTCATCCTTCTGAAGCATCTGTGACTTCCTTCTCTTCCTTCTTCCCCGTCTTCATTTCCTGACAGCCTATTTGCAAAGGGCTCAAACATTACATGATTTGTGGCTGTTGTTGATTGCCTTCGAAAAGAGATTTGATAGCTGAAAATGTAGGATGCATCTGGTTTAGGACCTGTGAACTTGGGAGAGCAAGGTCTGTTGGGAAAAATCCAGACACCAGAGGGATAAAGGCTAAACCATCACCCAGGAAAAACTGTTTGGGTGAGCAGGTGGCTGACGTGCTTTCAGTGAGTGAGTGTGAGTGTGAGTGTGTGATTGTGTGTGTGTGTGTGTGTGTGTGTGTGTGTGTGCGCGCCTGTGGGAACCAGAGTTTGGCTGTGTGCATGTGGTCATGTGTATGCACGAGTATGCCTCACGAGTGTGAACATGGGAACCAGAGTTTGGCATTGGGCATCCTCAGTCACTCCTTGTTTTCTGAGACAGGTCTCAGGGAACCCTGAGCTCACCTCCCAGGGCTCCTCCTGTCTCCTCCCCCCAGTGCACCACCATGCTGCCTCTCCCTTATTGCCAGGATTCTGAACCCAGGCCTCTGCGTCAGCTGTCCCCCACAAACTGGTGCTCTGAGTGCCAGGTCCCCAGCTGGTGGCAGTCTGAGAGGAGGAGCCTTGCTGGAGGAGGTGTGTCACTGGGGTGGACCAGTCCCAGCTTGTCAGTGTTAGCTCGGCTCACTCTCCTGCTGCTGGTGTTCACCTGCTGTGGCAGAGGTGACGTCCAGCCTCTGCTCATGCCACGCTGTCCCTGTCATCACGAAGCTTCCGCTTGAGACTGAGCCAAATGAACCCTTTCCTCCCACCAGCTGCTTGTGTTTGTGTCTGTGTCCCAGCAACAGAAGTAAGGTAGGGACAGCATGCAGTGAGCACTTTACTGAGTGAGCCCCTGCCCAGCCCAGGATGGTGGATTTTTAGCCACCCTGCCTACCTGCTTTCCTTCCCTCCTCCCTTCCTTCTTCCCCTCCTCCCTCCCATCCTCCCTCCCTCCCTCCTTTCCTTCCCTCTCTTCCTCTCTTCCTCCCTCCCTCTCTTCCCTTCCTTCCTTCCTCCCTCCCT
>PVHP010042467.1:0-14966 GCA_004024765.1 Zapus hudsonius
TTGCATTGTGAATGTTCTGTGCCATTATGGGTTTATTTTTGGTATTATGGCTCAGTTGAAAGCTGTGGGGACTTAAGAGTTGAGTTGAATGCATTGTATTTACATCATGTATGATTATTAGTTTGTGGGGGCCAGGGGCGGACTGTCATGGTTTGATACAGGTGTCCCCCACAAACAATTGAATGTGTTCTGATAGATTAATCCTCAGCTGATGGCAATTCGGGAATTAGAACCTCACTAGAGCTGTGTTGTTGGGGCAGGCTTTTGGGGGTTATAAGCCAGCTTCCCCTTGCTAGTATTTGGCACACCTTCCTGCCTCTGTTTGCAGTGCTGTGGCAGAGGTGATGTCCAGCCCTCTGCTCATGCCATCGTTTGCCCTGCCAGAATGGAGTCTCCCCTCGAGTCCGTAAGCCAAATAAACCCATTCCTCCACAAGCCGCTTTTGTTTAGGTTCTTTCTGGGCAGCAACTAGAAAGCTGACCGCAACAGGGGTAGACTCCAAATAAGACTAAAAAAATAAAGGATTTAGGATGGAAGTTCATATGCAGAAAACTGAAACTGTATATGGTGCCACTTATATAAAAGCTGACAGATGACATGCATGGGCACATGCAAGGGAGCATAGAAAAAAGAGGCACAACATAGGAATTTAAACTGTTTATGGCAATATTAGGCCCAGAACCAATTCAGATTCACTGGCTTCATGAACATGCAGATGCCTGATGAAGAATAGCTCAGTCTGGAGCAAGTTCCCCACAAAGTGAATCTGAGACAACTGGCCCTGAATGTCTACTTATCATGGTTGACTTCTTTCTGAAAAACAACACACACACAAAAAAAGTGTGACAACCATGGTTTTTACTATAGCCCTTAGCTCAGTGGGTGTTTTCTCTACTTCAGATGGAGGAAATTTTCACAGAAACAATAAGCAACCCTGCAAAGGTCACCCAGCATTCTCTGTCACTCCAACTGTGAAAATAATAACAAGTTAAATTTAAGTAGTGCCTTCTTTTAGAAGAACTAACGCACGTCCGGGTGCACAAAGGTGACAAGAATCACTGCTTTCTCTCATGTTGATGTTTCTTAGACCCATAGATTTAACAAAAAGCAAGAGTTCAGGTCCCTGTTCTACATTTCATTTTCATAAACAATGGCACTCAGAGAATAAAAATTGTCTCTTTTTCAGAGTGCTATAAATAATATGGAATAAAAGTTTGTCTTTAAAATACAGCAAAACCAGCAATTCCTATGACACAAGGGAAATAATGTTGGCTTCTTAAAGTACTGCACCCATTTTGTTCAAAACACAGGATCATTTGAAGAGGTGTCCCAAATAAAAGGCTTATTCCTAACCCAAAAGTAAGCTTGTACTCCTCTACAATTTATATTAGTAAAATGACAAAACCATGTGTGAGTTTCAGGGTTGAATTTTACACTTACCAGAGTACACTAGAGTATTACCTCCACACTTCAAGTAGTCAGGTGTGCCTTATGACATCACACCAGTGCCAAGAGACCAACACCTTACTTATTAAACAGCTCTGATATAAACATCTTACCTAATTATTTTTGTTTTTAAATAAAAGTTGGATTTTAGAGTTAAATTATTTAGCAATGAAATGAAAATAAGCAAAACTATAAGTTCACATTTCCTCTAGATAATGTTGTTAGCAGCCAAGACTAATGGCTAAGACATACAAATTACTACCCCAAGGTAAGCTGCGAGTCCATCTGCTCCTCCTGGTTTGATTTCCTGAAGCGATTCTAACGGCTAATTAGCCGTGAAAAGTTGTGCTGTGAACCTTTCTCCTGCCGTTCTTCTACAAGAGTAAAAGTTCTTCAGGTGCACTCAGAGCGATGTATATATAATCATTGCCATTTCAGCGGTGACCTGCTGTCCTGGAGAATAGAGCATCAAACTGTGATTGTCCCGCTGGGGGAAAGCACTCTTTTATGCTTCTGCCTAGCTGATATCTAAAAACACCACTAGGAGTCTGCTTGTAGTGATTTGGTCTGCTTCTCTCATAGACCTTAGCTCGTTATATGAGCCAACCCAGGAAGAGAGCGAGACCAACTCCCACCTTAATGCAGACAGAGCCAGAAATGGTCTATCTTATGATGACATCACAGGCCCCAGAGTCAAATTCCTTGCTGTTTCTTTGGCTTCATCAACTAGGAAACAGACTCTTAACATCACCTGGGGAGTGGTAAAATCAGGAAAGTCAGGGTTTTACCCCTAGAGATTCTGGTTTAATTGGTTTGGGGAGAAGCTTGTGCATTGGGAGTTTTAAAACTTCTCTCACTGATTCTAATGTGTAGTCGAGATTGTGAGCTACCGGTTTAAAAGGAGGATTTAATTAGTTCTGACTGCCACCTTTTACAGTCGTCAGATGGCACCTTCAGTGACCAGAAGTAGCCTATGACTAAAAGCCTCTTTGAAGAGCGATCCCTGTAATAGGGTTCACATTTTCCTCACACTCGAGTCCATCCTGGAAAACCACAAGTCTGCCATCAGCTATTCCACGGAGTCCTCAACAGCTCTGAACACAGACCATTTAGGGAAGATATACTTGACCTTGGAGCTTTGCTGGGTGGAACTGTTTGTTATCTATCCCATATTCAAATACGACTGGCACATTTGCAGAGTGGAATGTCTCCTTGCTACTCATTGTAGTTTATAAAGCACTGTTACAGGACTCTCCTGAGCATCTGTCATGATCCTTCTTGTTTTCAGACGCTGAGGCTCCAGGCCAGGCCTTCTCTTTCCTGAAGATGTCAGCCCTGACCCACTGTGACTGACTCTCTTTATTCTATTCCTGAGGTTATTAAGATTTTAGTGACCTCTAAGTTTCCCAACTGTTTAATTCCATTTATCTTATGAACTACCCATTAGAAGAACACACTTCCCAAACTTAGCCTCCAAACCTTAGGGCACCTCCAAAATTTAGGGCTGTTTGGAACAGGTCTGATAAATATGCACTTCTCAACAGGTTTGCAGGTGATGGGGAGGCTGCTGGCTCTGCCCAGCTTTGCGAGAGAGGACATGTGAGTCTAGTAACCATTTTGTTGTTGCCAAGAATTACACTCAATCCAGTCTCAGTGTCTAATATCCCAATCAACATAACTAGATTATTGTTGGGTTCTTTCACCACCCTTATCTCTAGCAATGTTTTTCTGTTTTATTGGGAGAGACTTTCTTCTTTGTCCTACAAAGTACCAACTCTTTCTTGCTGGATTCACTGCATCATCTCCAGAATTTCTGTTTATGCACATATACTCTCTAAGCTATTTTAACTAATTTCATGCCTTTAAGAATTGATCTTTCTGTCTGGACCCTGGACCACAGATTCTATTTTCAACTGCTAACTTGACTGTTGTAGTTGAATACAACATAAATTTTATGCATCACATCTACTAAACAAACTCTGATCATTCAGAATCAAAGCCAAAGAAGACTGTTATGACTGACCTCCCTCCAGTGCTATCCTCACACTCCATGCACACCTTCCTCCAGAGATTGCATCACATTCAGTTAATACCTCACATTACATTCACTTTTGGTCTCATTCCTGCCACTCTTTTCCTCAGGAATGCCTTTCCAATTTGACTGCTCTTCCTATGCCAAGCACAATACTACTTCACAGCTCTGATATTTACTTCCTCTACCTCTCTACCTAAAATATCCCATCACCAAGTGTCATCATGGTTTGCTCTCTCCTAATGAGTTTGGAAAAAGACATAGAAAAGCCCTCATCCATCTAGTAAGGACCTAGTATCTAGTGAGGATATTAGAATCCACAGACCTCCATTCCCATTGCCCTTTGAATAGATCATCTTTGTATCTCCTAACCCCACATTTGCATCCTAACTGTCTCTAAATTAATATAAGCTCTATGATCACAGATTATTGTTTTGTTCTTCATTATATCTTCCAAGCTTTTGGTGATTGGAGTAAGATGGCCCTTATCAACTCATGAGTTCTGAATTCTTGGTCCCCAGATAGTGGCAATTTGGGAGGTTAGCCTGACTAGAAGAAGTGTGTTGCATCTGGTTCACTCTCCTGCTGCTGTTTCCCATCTGCTCTGGCAGAGGTGATGTCCAGCCTCTACTCATGCCACATTTTCCCCTGCCATCATGAAGCTTCCCCTTGAGACTTTTAAGTCAAAAAAAGAAAAAAGCAAAAACATTCCTCCTATCAGCTGCTTTTGGTCGGATGCCTTATCCCAACAATGAAAAGGTAACTACAACCGAAAATTGGTACCAGAGGAGTGAGGTTGTTGGTACTAGAAACCTAATTGTATGGCTTTTTGGCATTTTGGAACTGATTTGCAGGAGGAATGTAGAAGGATTTGAAACCTTGGCCTAAAAGATGTCTTTCAGTGCTGTAAGCAGAGTTTGGTAGACCAATCTGGTCAGAGTTAAAAGATCTAAATACAGAAATAATTATGGACTGTGTAGGTTTGTCTTGTGAAGGAAAGAGAACTTTATCAGGAGTGAGCTAATGGAAGTTTGTGTGAGAGGGTTGGGGCATTCTCCCTGTGTCCTGACAACTTGAGCAGCGCTGCTTTTAGAAGAAATGGACTAATAGGAGCAGATCGATAATGATATAGAAAGTAATGAAAGTTTGGGCTGAAGACTGCTTTAGCTGCAATTGTTAGAGAGATTCCACCACTGAGGTTATACTTCCTGTTTTGCATGGAGACAGCAGGAAGTATGCTGACTCTTGAAAGCAGGGACACAGAATGCTGAAAAACTCTTCCTGCCTTTCAAAGTTGGCTGTATTCCTCCAAACAAATTTGGTAGCCTACATGGTGCTATTGGAGTATAACAAATTCAGGAAAAAGGAGGTCACTTGATTTTCAACGTGGTTTGTTTTTGGAAATGGGCACAAAGCGATATGAAGCAAGGTTACTGAAGTTCCTGCATGGAGGCCCAGTGGGGCCATGAGCACTAACTATGGGCTGCAGTGGATATCTTGGAGTAGGGACATGTTTGAGCAGTGTTGGGTTTGATAAAAATGGCCATAAGTTTATGGGGGCTAAGGGTAGATTGTGGTAGTGTGAATCAGGTATCTCCCATAAACTCATGTGTTCTGAATAGTTGGTCCCCAAGCATTGAGAGGTGGAGCCTTGCTGGGAAAGGGTATATTTGGGGAGTTGGGCTTTAGGGTGTTAGAGGGTGTTATCTTGCTAGAGTTTGGCTCACTCTCCTGCTGTAGTTTTCTACCTTCTGTGACAGTGATGTCCAGCCTTTGTTCATGCCATGATGTCCCCTGCCATCATGAAGCTTTCCCTCGAGTCTGTAAGTCAAAATAAAAAACTTTCCTCACATCCGCTGCTTTTGGGTGGGTGCTTTATCCTATCAATGAAAAGGTAACTACAACACAGCTGAAAATAGTGCCTGTACCATAATATATCCACAGTAATATTCAATAGCATCACTAACTGTCCTTCCATTGTCTCATTTATAAAATGAAAATAAGATCAGAATCCTATGAAATAGATGGATGCATGCAAAGGCACTTAGCATCAATACCTGAGAATACTCTGGTGGAAGTGAAGAGAAAAATGTGGCCAAAAGTGATCAATATAACTTATTCATTCATTTTCATCTAACAAATTAACCTTTAGAGCATGATAAAGTCAGTTAGCAGCTGAAACTCCTACCAAGCACTTCAGGGTCATGCCTCTGGGTTAATTATTCATCCTCAAGAACATGATAGAAATTATTTACAAAGGTGAAAATATAGAGTGGCTCTATTTCATAATTTTTAAAATATTTTATTTATTCATTTTCAAGCTGGTAGAGAGAGAGAGAGAGAGAGAGAGAGAGAGAACACCAGGACCACCACCTTGTGGGTCTGGCTTATGTGGGTACTGGGGAATTGAACCCAGGGCCTTTGGCACTGGATGCAAGTGCCTTAACCACTGAGTCATCTCTCCAGCCCTCTATTTCATAATTTTTAAGAGAAAATTTTATAACCTCTAAATAAAATATGATGTTTATTGTGACCTCTTGGGTATTTGCACTTATAAGGAAACGAGAATAACAGAAAAGTTTATGAGTCAAATTAACTTACTTATAATAGTTAATATTTATCAGATTTTTGAATCTTAAAATTATAAGGTATAAGAGGCATTATATGTTATAAATTGCTTAAGTATTATCTCTAAAAAATCAGATTTTAAAAGTTTATGAAAATAACCCTTTTATATTAATGCCAAGCAAGATAAAATATTTAGATTAAATTTACACTGTATTATATGCACATAAAAAATAATTATGAAAATTCTCATTCTCATAGTGCCATGGCTAGGACCTTTTTAGTAATCTTGGGTGGGTCTCTGAGGTTGTTTACAGGAAGGGGGCAGGATGTAAGGAAGCTCAGCAGAGCTAGAAACAACATCCCTTCCTGTATGGGCAGTGCTGGAAGGAAATTCCAGAGACTCAGGAAGCCATTAAGTCTAGGATAGGGTTGCAAGGCTTCACCCTAAGGCTATATAAGGGGAAGGAGATTTCTCTCCTGGGCCCACTTCCTGTTTGTTGTTCTGTGTGTGGTGTTGGTGGTAGGTTTTTCTCTCTCTGCTTAGATCTGTGAAAGGGGGCCGGTCTCTTTCACTGTCATGGAACTTCACCTAGATCTATAGCTTCAATAAATCCTTTCTTCCCATAAACTGTGCCTGGTTTGAAGATTCATCCCAGCTGCCTGTGGCTGACTGCAACTCATAGGTAAAGCAAGGGTCTTGTTTTATGACTTTGTGCAAAGTAGTCATTTCAATTGAAAGCTGAGACAGGTTGATGAAAAATATATTTTATTTTTAACAGTATCTCACTTTATAGTCCAAACTGATGTAGAATTCTTGACCCGCATGCTTCAGTCTTCTGAGTGTTGGGCTTATAGGCATGTGCCACCACACCTAGCATATATTTTACTCTTGAAATTGAAAAAATAAATTAAGGTATTGAATGTTTCACTTTTCAATTAATTTTTTTCTTTGCAGTTTTTTTCACCACAAGGTCTACATTCTCTGGTCTTGCCTCCAATTCATTTAGTCATTCAATTAAGTTGTCTATAATTAATTGTTAATTCAAACACTAAGGTAAATGGGCTGGTAAATTGAACACACTTTCATGTGTATGTTTACGTAATGAAGGGCTTTAATATAAAGATTTTTAAATTGATGAAAGTTACATACTCTCTCCAGAAATAATACAAAATATACAAAAATTTGCATAGATTTTAAGAAGCTTTCCAAATGGAAAACTCTGCCAATGCAGACTCTCCAGGGTGTCCATTATCCCTTAGAGGTGCATAAAACCCAGATTAAACATATGGTTAAGTAGAAACACATATAAACATCTGGAAACAAGAATATAAAAATTTTACCAGGGCTGAAATACTTAGGAAGTAAAGCACTTGTCTTACAGTCAAGAAGACCTGGGTTCAATCCCCCAAGCTGAGCAAGGTAGCTGACCTTTAGAATGTACACAAAAAAAGCAGAGCATGGTAATTGGAGAAGCAGAGACAGGAGGATCCCTGGTACTTCCTGGCAAGTTTAATTTATGAGCTTCAAGCCAATGAGAAGCATTGTCTCAAAAAAAGGTGAATGGTGTACTCGAACATGACACCTGAGAATGCACAGACTTTCACACACATGTACACACACATACATAACACTTTATATATTTTAATCTTCACAACTGCTCCTCTGAAATATAAAATAATAGCACTTTACGGAGCAAAATAACATTGCAGATATAAATCCCATAGATAGTGTCATACAGTCTGTAAAGATAAAATGTGTTCTTTCCATCACATTATTCTGATATGGCTTTTCTAGAACCAGGTGGGCATCTATTATAGAACCATACTCTGAACAACTAGCAACAAGATTTTTTTACATTATCTGAACTGCAGAACACCAAAGTTTTTCACATAAAGTATAATCATGTACAAAATATGTGAGATCTTGGTCAGCGATACTGGTCCCATACATCTTATAATTGAGTGACACCGTATCTGTCATAGTTCTTATAAGTGCACTCTAAGATGTACACACAATGATAAAATCATGTGCAGTACATTTTTCCAACTTTATGTCATGTTTCAGTGACACATGAGTAGAGAATGAATTAAAAATCACAGTGTCAAGTTTTCCATTCCTGTTCCTAAGAGTATTCAAAGATTGTTAACTTCCTATTACAATTTGCTGTTTTTAGACATATCTCTCTTATTCATACTAATCATGAGAACATAAAAAATGCATTATATCCCAGGCTTAATGTGTAGGCCCCAAATGAAATGTTTGAGAGAGAGACAGGATAAGCAAGAGATCTATCACCACAGCTAATCAGTAAACCCAGGATAAGTCAGCGAGACAGACACCAACTATTTCCAACATGAACTAAAGCAGAAGTACAGAGGCCATAAAGATCTCAACCATAAAGCAGCCTTAAAGCTCACCCACCATAACTCAGGAAACTAAGAAGAAGAGGGGGTGGAAAGAGTGTAAGAGCCATGCTGAGGGTGAATATCCAGAAACATGGCCTCCCTCAGCGACTACACACAAGAGGGAAGAACCTGGCTACCTCCTGCACTATTCATAACCCCCTACCCAATGGATACAATATGCCCACTGAGTATACTCCATCTACTGGGAGGATACCCAGTAGATTGGGGGCAGGGAAGAGGGAATTGGGGATAACAACATAATTTTTGCTAATACAATGTACCTAATTTTGGACAATAAATATATCAATAAATAAATAGCAAATGATAAAATAAGTAAAGAGAAGAATGAAAAAATAAAAAAAATAATATCACAATAAAAAATGTATTCCAAGGCATTTTAAATTCACTGTAGAAAGAAGTAGTTCTATAATAAGGACTGTTTTGTTTTCTTATACATATTACAAATGCTGTATCATTTTCACTCTCGGGATCTTTAAAGAAAATGGTCAGAAGAGCATATAGAGTTCACACCTTTAAGCTCTTAGTTTGTGAACAACCTCCTACATGTCTCATAAACACTACACTCAGAAACAACTAATCCTCATAGAATAATTAACTGGGCTTTCAGAAACAATAAAATTACCTAGCCAGTCAGCTTCTGACATCTACCCATTAAAATGAGCCATAACTTTATCTTTTAATTTTTTGATAAAGCAAGCAGCAGCTTGAATTTCGAGCTTTTCCCATCCATGCATCAAAGGCTGATAAGTACATGCTGATTGGCTTGTCATGGACTTGTCACCAATAGACTGCTCTTCCTGACTGCTTAATTGGCAGCCATTTGTTGTCTTGCAGATTCAATCTATTCACAATTCTGTGCTTTAAATATAAGTTATAAACTTACAGACCTTCTTTATCATTAACATCAGCCATGAATCACACTTGGTCTTAGCCAAAAAGCTGAGAAGCAATTACATCAGCCATGAACAAAAATTTTCATCTGTCACTGAATATACATTGCAGTCAGATTGGGAAAAACAAGTTCCTGAGTTTAGGAAAAAAGAGTCACTGTTCAGGTTCGCTTAAGACCACAGATGCTCCTCAACTTATGATGGGTTACAGTTTGACAAATCCGTCCTAAATTGGAAACTCCCTAGCTTAATATAGCCTGCCTTAAATTTGCTTAGACCATACTAACTTATTGTTGATCAAAATCTTTTAACTCAAAGCCCATTTGAGGCTGGAGAGATGGCTCAGCAATTAAGTTGCTTGCTTGCAAAGCCTTATGACCTTAGTTTGATTCCCCAGTACCAATATAAAAACAAATGTACAAAGTGGCACATACATCTGGAGTTCCTTTGCAGCTGCTAGAGGCCCTGGTGTAGCAAGATTAATTCATACTCATTCTCTCTCTCTCTCTCTCTCTCTCTCTCTCTCTCTCTCTCTCTCTCTCCTTGCAAATAAATAAATAAAAATAAAATAACTATTATAAAATTTTAAAATCAATTTATTAGAAAGTACTTAATGTCTCATGTAACTTATAGAAAACCTATATCTAAAAAATACTAGCATCTCAATGCATAGTGGAGAGTGTTTACCCTGGTGCTCACATATCTCCGCTGGGAGTCCTGGCTCCCTGAAGCTTCCCAACATGAGAGAGGAAGAGACATGTCACTCTACTGATAAGGATTGAAATTCAAAACTGAAGTTTATTTTCTACAGAACTCTTATTGTTCTCATACCAAGACAAAGTCAAGCAATACTAAATTGAATCACCATACATAAAGCCCTATGTTTATTCATAGCACATTAGGATACAAAACTAATTCAGACAACTAATATAATACTTAAGATTATTTTATTGATATGCAGAAAATTCATTAAAATCTACCTGAGGGCTGGAGAGATGGCTCAGCAGTTAAAGGCACTTGCTTGCAAAGCCTAATGGTCTGGGTTTGATTCTCCAGTTCCCACATAAAAGCCAGATGCACAAAGGGGCACATGTGTCTGGATCTCGTTTGCAGTGGCAGGAAGCCCTGGCATGCCCATACTTTTCCATTCTCTCTCCCTGGATGTCTCTTACTCTCTGCCTCTCTCAAATAAATAAATAATAAAAGCATATGACATCATGTCTGGCTTTCAGCACATTAAAAAAAATCTACCAGAAATAATTCAAAAATACAAAAAAAAAGCAAAAGTCACAACTCTTAAATAGATTATCTCCTTTTCCAAAACATGTGAAATAGTCAATGCTCAATATTTAGAATTTTAGAAATATTTATTTGAACAAGGAAGGTTTTAATAAATTATAATTTAAAACCCACAAAACATTAATATGTATTTTCTAAAATTCATTTTACATATTTGTTTAGCAAATTAATTTAATTAATGAATGGAAATGCCACATTTTTACAACTTGTTTCTATTTTCCATTCCAATTATGATCATTTTCTCACTGTCATTAATTGTGTCCTATAAGCATAAAACAAATCCTTTAGGGAATATTTAGAAGGGTTATAAAACAATATTGAAATGACTTTCTATCCCACACAGATCTCAGAACCTAAGGGACTCCCGGAAGGGAGTAGTGACAATGGCCTTGTCCTCTAACACACTTCCTCAGTCTTTCTGTAATCTTGCCAAGTGAAAATATTCTCTCAATTTTACCCTAGCTTTATTTTATTTCAGGGTAAACATCACTCTATGTTTGCAGAATTTTGCCTTCTAATATTGCTGTTTTCAGAGTTATTTCTTAAGGAATCAAAAATAAGTATTTCATAAATTAAATAAATTCATAAATTAAATATGAACAGTTAATTATTAAGACTTTCTTGCTTAACAGATAATTAAATCACCCTATAGTGATTATATAAATATGGGCTGAAATTTCTAGTTCACTTTAACTAATAATTTGGGCTACAGAATAGATGCTGTTGTTTAAATATATATATATATATATATATATATATCTGTGTTAGTAAGAATACATTTATCATCCATGATACAGAGAAGAGAACATCTTAAGGTTATGATTTATAGCTCTAAGATCAATACTTTATGTTCTTTAATTATCCTGAAAAAATACACTTTTAAAATTTATGCTGAGTAGTCATTGTTTTATCGAAAAATTCTAATTTTAAAATATATTAAAGTGAAAAGGGTTACAAAACTTGGATAAAGGTTATACCTTGTGGCATGGTTTGATCCATGTGTCCCCCACAAACAAATGACTGTGTTCTGATTGATAGATCCTCAGCTGATGGAAGTTTGGGTTTTATAACCTCAATGGAGCTGTGTTATTGTGGGCAGGCTTATGGGGGTTATAATTATATATATATATATATATATATATATATATATATATATATATATATATATATATGGGCCAGCTTCCCCTTGCCAGTGTTTGGCACACCTTCCTGCCATTGTTTGTAGTGCTGTGGTCGAGGTGATGTCCACCCCTCTGCTCATGCCATCATCTTCCCTACCAGGATGGAGTCTCCCCTGGAATCCTTAAGCCAAATAAACCCATTCCTCCACAAGCCGCTTTTGCTTGGGCTCTTTTTTTTATTTATTTATTTATTATTTTGTTTTTTTGCTTTTGTTTTTTGAGGTAGGCTCTAGCTCTAGCCCAGGCTGACCTGGAATTCACTATGTAGTCTTAGGGTGGCCTTGAACTCACGGCAATCCTTCTACCTCTGCCTCCCAAGTGCTGGGATTAAAGGCGTGCACCACCACGCTCGGCTGCTTGGGTTCTTTCTGCGCATTAACAGAGAAAGCTGACTGCAACACCTTGTTTCTGAAATATTATAAAATATTAAAATAGAAAAATTACATTAAATAATATCAAAACTGGGATTTCTTCTCTTACTTTAAATATTTATTTGGATTGTGGTATATACCCAGATTTAAAGTATTTGCATATATGATATGAGATAAAAGTCTCCTCAAGACCATGAATTCCTAGCCAGGCTTGGTGTCGCATGCCCTTAATCCCAGCACACAGGAGGCAGAGGTAGGAGGATCACCATGAGTTCAAGGCCACCCGGAGACTACACAGTGAATTCCAGGTCAGCCTGGGCTAGAATGAGACCCTACCTTGGGAAAAAAAAAAAAAAAAGACCATGAATTCCTGTCTTCACAACCTACATCACTTCCCATTGCATAATGGATTGAGTCCTCACACCTTTCTGGATGTGCCTATGTGGGGGAAATTCTCAGGCCTCAGGTAACCTACTGAAACTTCCCTCTGCTTCACCTTTCTCTCCAGCCTCTACATATTTTTGAATAAAGAAAGTACTTGCTCTTGTTCTCACAGCTTATGGATTTTATAGTTATATGGATATTTTTTCCTTTGTTTCATTCTGGAGAACGTGCTGACCTTCAAGACATGTTGGGAAGTTCACTTCTTCCATTTACCCTCCCCCGAATGCATGGATTTTGCTCCATGTCATCCATTTTCAAGTTTCATTGGACTCAACTGTCAACTGGCCATTCTTCTGGTTCTAACTGACTTAGTCCAACTCTAACAAGATTGTAAGCAATTATAAAATACCTCATGTGCAGCATGCTGAAATGAGTCCAATAGGATCTTAATCAATGCTGCTTGTTATTAAATTGTTCTTTCTAAACAAAATGGCCAAGAATGCTACCACACCCAGGAAACTGGAAACTACTGATATGATCAGAAGTGATTATAAACAGGAAAATGTTTAGTTTTGTGGATTAAATATAAACACAGTAAAAAAATTCTTGTAATACAACTTCATTTCAAAAGAGAAGGTACACAAAATAAGCAAATTAGTAGTAAATTTTCATATTTTAAAAAATACTATATTTACATTTTATCTAACCCAATCAAAATGGGCACCATTACGAAAACAGACAGCCATAAATGCTGGTTACAGTGTGGACCAAAATTAACCCCATACACTGCTCCTTCAAAGGTAAACTAGCCTAGCCACTGTGAAAATCACTACTGAGGTCTCTAAAACAAATCAAAAATTGCTGGGCATGGTGGCACATGCCTTTAACCCCGGCACTTGCAAGGTAGAGGCAGAGGATCACCATGAGCTTGAGGCCAGTCTGAGACTATAGAATGAATTATTCTAGGTCAACCTGGCCTAAAGTGAGATCTTATCTCAAAAAACCAAAAAGAAAAAAACAACACTGAAACTACCAAATGATGGGCTTATACACTACTCTGGGGTATTTAAACAAAGGACTCCACTCCAAGGCAACATATCACAGAAATACTTGCAGATCAATGTTTACCACAGCACTATTCACATTGGCTAAATTGGGGAAAAAAAACCTAAGTGTCCAACAACAGAAAACTAGATAAAGAAAATGTGTTCTGTATAAATAATGGCATTTTTTTCAGGCATTAAAGTGAACAAAGGCCTTGAGTACTTTCTGCTCTAGTGGCTCACTGCCCTCATGGAAGTGTACTCAAACCTTGGATTTTAATAAAGTTTCTTACTGTTTCAAAAAAAAGGAACAGATTTATATCAATTAATTTTAATTTTAATCAACTAATTCATTTAATATGATTATCTCCATTTGCAAGGAAATGGATGCAACTGGAGATAAACATATTAAATGAATTAGTTCAGTCTCAGAAAGACAAATACATGTTTTCTCTCATTTGTGGGTTCTAGATTTTACATAGATACATAGGTTCATGTTTGCATAGATAATGTAAAAGGAAAAATGAAACTGCCTTGGGTAAAAAATGGAACTAAAACATAAGAAAAAGATGTTTCCTAAATTTGTTATTGTTCTTATATGTAATTATCATCATCTATAAAGTTTGAAACATTTATATATTTAAAGAAGGCATGTTACACTTCAATAATTCAATCAAAAAAGTATCTTAATTCCTATTTGTGAAATATGGTTGAGGCCACACAGGATGTGTCTTCTTGGAGCAGATCATTCTTAGTGACCACACACAAGAGCAGAAAGGCAAGTGCCACATATTTTCCCTCATATGTGGTTCCTAATCATGTTAAACCGGAACATTAAGAAAATCTGTCAGTGAATGGAGACTAGACCAAATGAGGGTAATCAATGGCTTACTGATTGGCTAAGAGATCCACTTGGTGACAAGGAACCCTTAACTGGAACTGGGATCCAAGGCATAATCCTATGGGGACCAAGATCTGGGGATCCTAGGGGAAATTCCCACTACCAGAAAGGAACAGAGAGGCTACACCCATTAGGAGCTAGCCAAAATAGCAATGTTGTCTCATTTAACCTATACTAATCTCACTCTCCAATGAAGATTCTGCTTGTATTTTTCAGAAGGCATTGAGAGAGCTGGGGACAACTCAATTCCACCAACAAGATACTAGATGATGACTGACATTCTGGCAGGAGACAAACCACACCTAGCCTTCACACAGGGCCCAAATGAAACCTACAAGAAAGTGATGAGACAAACAGTAGACCAATCACCACAGCAAGTCTGATAATCCATGAAAGGTCAATGGAGACAGACACCAATGATACC
>PVHP010042468.1:0-14980 GCA_004024765.1 Zapus hudsonius
AAAATCCTTGGTTTCTGTCTTATTGGCCTATCCTGTGTTGATTGAATGGCTGTGGTTATGGATCCCTTGTTCATCTGTCTCATGACTGTAATTCTTATTCCCCAAACTAAACATCATGCTTATTAAAACTGTGTTTCTGGGGACTGCATCATCATTGTGACCACATTAGGATGGAGCTATGCTCTTCTACGCCTTGACCTGGAACTCTGCTAGTTGGCTTGTTTTCACCTCACGTGTGAAGGCTTCCAGTGAACATACTCAACAGAGCCCATGGCTTTAAGACACCACAAGTCCATCTCTGTTCTGTTCTGTTCTCTTTTCTCCTTGGCTATTCCCTCTTAACCTACAGATTCCTTCCAGCCAGGCCCCCAACCTCAGAGTCCCAGCCAACAACCAGACCCTGCTAAGCCTCCAGCCTTCTTCCCTGGAATCTAAGTACTGCTGCTGGCTCCCACCTTAGGCCCTGATCTTGCCTGCACCTTCCCAGCTCCCTTGGGCCTCTCTGACATGTGTACTGGAGGCAGACAATAATAATATTAACAACCACCACCACCGCCACACAATTCCTTTGAAAAGCCAACACCAACTCCATGGAGTTTGGGAGAGATGTCAGGGACACATTTTTGTTGTTGTTTTTCCCAAGGAAGGGTCTCAGTCTAGCCCTGACCTGGAATTCACTCTGTAGTCTCAAGGTAGCCTCGAACTCATGGAGATCCTACCTCTGCCTCCCGAGTGCTGGGATTGGATCCCTTTCCAAACTAGGACAGAAATAGCCTAACCAAGGCAAACTCTGCATCTAGATACAGGGAAGCCGGGAAGGGTCATCAGTGTAAGAGCCATGGAAACACATGTAGGACTAGATCAGAGCAGGACCTTGGGGATCTGTCCCCACCCCCCTTCACCAGAGAGATGCCCAGCCCCACAGAGCGTCAGCAGCACTCCAGCAAGAAAGGGATGGGATGCTTTGGAAGCAGGGTGTAAAAGCCCAGGATGGAGCCAAGAAGTGAGGCGCTCCCCCTTCTCCTATGTGTCTGAGGCAGCGTCTTCAGACGTCAGTCCATGGCAGCAAGCCCATAGGCGCCTATAAATATTTTTCTATTGACTTTTGTTTTAGTCTTTAACAGTATCCTATGAACTATTTCAATAAACAGTGCGAGGCAGGGATGGCAAGATTCAGAGTGTGGAATAAATCTTTGACACGTGAACATGAACTCCAGCCAACTCTGCCTGGGGCTGCCAATGAGAAGTCCGGGACACTGCAGCCACAGTGCCCAGACCAGGCGTGGATGTGGCCATCTGGCTGCCCCAGCTCTCCAGCAGTGTCGCTGAGTGGAGTAGGAAGTTTCCAGGTCTAGAGAAGGCCAGCTGGGGGGAGAAGGAACGAGGGAGGGGATGGTATGAGTCCTAGGCTGCCTGGCTGTGGCCTCAGAGGCCCTTTCGTGGACCCCAGAGTTCAGCTTCTGCCTCTCCAGCACTCCCTAGCTGTGCACCCTAGGCCCACCTTCTGGGTAAGCCGAGGATTACAAGTAGCATCTGCCACATAGGGCTGACGTCAGCATCCAATGACACCACACAGTCAGTCACTTGGCACGGGTGAGCAAAAAGTCACATCTGGCATGATTTTATAGGCAGGGCTTTGGGTACTCTGAGATGACCCCTCCACCCCTCACACCCCCTTCAGGGATACCCAGTCTCTCTAGAAAGTCTCTAGAAAGGTTTATTCTCCCCAAATTTCCTTTCATTAGTTGGTGTCTCCCCCATACTATCCTAAAGGTTAAACGAGTTCTAGGAAGCAGATTGCCACAAACTATTAACTTGAGTAAAACTCTTTATTGTGCAAGATGGTGGAGAAACACCTGCTTGGGGGAGGCAGGTGCATTTGGAAATCAAAGCAGGCAGCCCGGTCACACTACTCACGCGGGCCCTGGACAGGCTGGTCAGTTAGCCTGTCAAGATCTTGAGTTTCTTGTTCATAAAATGAGTGTTGAAGGTAGTATCCCAGGATCATGGGGAAATAAAGGTGTCGGTGAAGGTCAAGTCTGTCTGCAGCCCCAGCCTCGCTGAAGATCTGGTGATGTTTCCAGGTTAGCTGTGATCACACACGTCACTTCTCTGGCTAGGTCTCACTGAATCCGATGCCCCATGTGATTTAATGATGGTGACAATAAGCATCCTAGGAGTTCCTAAACACTTTTTAATTTGAGACAGAGTTTCATACTGTACCTCAGGCTGGCCTCAAATTTATTATATAGCTTAGGCTGGACTTGAACTTATGGCAGCCCTCTTGCCTCACCCTCCCAAGTGCTGAGATTATAGTCGAGAGAAACTGCTTCTAGGTCCCCAGAGCGCTCTGACACCACTCGCACAGCCTCAGTGACAGATGTGCTCCAGGGCACAGTGCACACGGAAAAGTACACCGTGTGTGTGTGTGTGTGTGTGTGTGTGTGTGTGTGTGTGTGTGTGTGTGTAGCACGTGGGGTGTCTGTAGTATGAGTGTGTGTGTAGCACGTGGGGTGTCCGCTGTATGAGGGTGGGTGTGTGTAGAGCATGTGGGGGGGTGTCTGTGGTATGAGGGGTATGTGTGTGTGTGTAAATGCACCCACTTTATTTCCTTGAGACAGGGTCTCTCACTGAACCTGGAGCTCCCTGTTTTTCCATCAGGCTGGCTAACCACTCCTGCCTCCATTCTCATGGTGCTGCAGTTACTCAGTGCATGGCCATGCCTAGTTTTTATGTGAGTGCTGGGGATCGAACTCAGGTCCTTATGCTTATGCAACAAGTGTTCTTACCTGCTGAAGAATCTCTCCAGCCCTAATTCCATATTCTTGTCCCTCTTTTTTGGCCTTTATTTTCTATTTATTTATTTTTTGGTTTTCGAGGTAGGGCCTCACTCTAGCCCAGGCTGCCCTGGAATTCACTATGTAGTTTCAGGGTGGCCTCAAACTCAGGGCAATCCTCCTACCTCTGCCTCCTAGGCGATGGGATTAAAGGCGTGCGCCACCACACCCAGCTTCTCTCTTTCCCACTTGCCCCAGAGCTTGGAGCTTTGCAGCCTGATGGGCAGGTTCACCCCAAACAGCATCCCAGGATCTGCCATGGAGGGCATGGCCTGGCTCCTTCCCTACTTGTTAGGGGACCCAGGGAATATGTACCACTGCCACCCCAGGGTCTGACATGGAGGGGCTGGGGCAAGAGCCCTGGTTAGTCTGACTCCATCATCACTGAACCCATATCAATTCTCAATACATGGCCATTGGCACGAGTATTACTGAATCATGAGTTCTAGTGGGCAGGGACTGTAAGCTCAGGTGATTTCAGACAGAACCCTGGGAAAAACAAACCAGCCTTTACCAGTGTGGTCAAGAAGCCACTCAGGGTGAGCCAGGGAGACAGCTCAACAGATGAGGTACTTGCTGTGCACGTGTGAGCGCCTGAGTTCAGATCCCCAGAACCCATGTAAAGCCAGATGCTGTAACCCCAGTGCACCTACAGTGAGAATGAAGGCCAAGGCAGGAGAATCTCACAGGCCAGCTAGCCTGGTGAGTGTGTCAGTGAACAAGAGACCCTTCCTCAAACAAGTCGGAAGGTGAGGACTAACATCCGAAGTTGTCCTCTGACGTCCACATGCATGCAGGCACATATGTGCCTGCACCCATACATATGAACACACACACACACAGAGCGGGGGGAAGCAAAGAAAATAGAAAGAAAGCAAGAGTACACGAGAGACACAGAGAGAGCAATAATTGTCCTGGAGGAGGCTGGGGAATAACTAAGCAGCAGAGTGTTTGCCTAGTATACATGAGGCCCTGGGCTCCATACACAAGACAAAGTAGTTTCCATTAACAATTCAAACAAACACACAGTCATTCAGTGATCATACCATGCAAAGTTCCATTAGCTCATCGGGATGGACACACATTGACCCATCCCCATTGGATGGATACATGAACTGAAGCTTGGCCGTTTCGCCAGGAATGGAGGTGGCCAAATAGTAAAGTACTCTGCTGAGGAGAGGTGGTAACTTGTTCTCACTGTCTAAGGAAGAAAGAGAATGAGATCCCAGAAACAGACAGGCATGAGTAATTCATCCATCCCTCCCTCCCTCCATTCATTCATTCGTCTGCCTATTCATTCATGCATTCATTCAGCCTCTGTGTGTTACTGTAGAGACAGAAAGACAGCAGTCCTTGACTTCAACCTGGGCAGAAAGCCAGGAAGTGAAGAGACTCCATATTTCTCTAAGTGTCCAGTGCTCAGGCACTGGGAGCAAAGGGCTCGCTGCTGGGGAAGGAAAGCTTACCAGGCACCCTTTGCCATTAAACATGGCTTAGTGCTCACCTCATGACAGGGCAGCCCGACACAGACACCTGTGTGTGCTGATGTGTAACTGGCCCCTTCCTCTCTGACAGCCTCGATGGCCTGCCTGGCCAGACACCATGAATGGGTTGGGCCGGCCTGGAGATAGAACCTCAACCCAGAGGGAGTTAGGCTCAGTGGATCACTGGATCCTGGCCACCAACTCTGCGGCTTGGGACCTCTTGACACACTCCTGAGCTTTGAATTCGTCATTTGTCCCATAGGCTGGGCCCTGGATGCTGCAGGAGAACGGAGTGGCTTGGTGCCTGAGGCAGCACTTTCCAACTGTGAGTCTTAGACCAAGACAGGGCCTTCCGAGGCATTCCTTCACTGGAAGTGTGAGAGAATTTTCTGCAGACAGAGGTAGCTGATGAGTTAAGTCTTAAGCCCTTCAGCCCATGGGGAGCCAAGGCAGAGCACAGGGCAGGCCTAGAGGCCTCTTTTGGAAATGACAAGATCCATTTAGCAATCAATTAGTGTGGTCCCTAGGCTCTGGGCTTGCACGCTCAGCAGAAGGAATGCACGGCCCAGGCTGATTAGAAACAGATGCCTGGCGAATGGGGCTGGCCCTGCCCAGCCAGAATTCCTGGGCACCCAGCTCCTGGCTGGGAGATGGATTTGTTATTACATTCTGGGCACCAGCGCAGAGAGGGAAGCCAAGGAAACCCAACTAAGAGCAGCCGGCCTGGAGAATGCACACCTTTGAGGGGACCCTGCATGGGTGATGGAGGGATAGTCACAGTGTCAGCAATGATCTGGGATAAAATTAGTTCAGTCAAATACAGACTATGATTTTCAACCAACAGATGCTGAAATTCCAAGCATGTCATGACACTGTGATATAAGAGGAAATGAGTGACCGAGACCCCGGCATGTAGCAGGAGGCTTGGGATTTGTGGGTGCTTTGAAAACACTCCCCATGGCCACCCCCATCAGCCTCATTTCCTGAGCTTAGACTGGCTACAAGGCCCAGCACCAAGCCCCTTTCTCTGCCGTCCATTTACTCATCTCAGCCACTCTGTTATTACAGCCACTTTCACAGAGGAGAAAACAGAGGCCCAAGGAAGTTGGCCAGTTCACCTCAAGGTGAAACAGGTAGTAGGTATGGAATCCAGTAGTTATACGCAGCTGTCTTGCTTGAGAGGCCCGTAGCTTGACCATGATAAAATGAATTCCTTTTCTTCAAACTCTTCCTTCTCCCAGAACAAATGGGAGGGCAGGTAGAGCTCTTGTGCTCTGGTCACACAGGGCTGCAGGTGAGCTCACCTTCAGTGTCCCCAGTGGGGCTCAGTAGCCTTCATCAAATCCTCTCAGTGATGAGTTGTAACCTCTTGAGCTGCCAGCTCTAAGCCTAGAAAATTCAGTCAGGGCTGAAGAGATGGCTTAGCCATTAAAGCGCTGGCCTGCAAAGCCTAACGACTCAGGTTTGATTTCCTGTTATCCATGCAAAGCCAGATGCACAAAGTGGCACATGCATTTGCAGTGGCTGGAGGCTCTGGTGCCCATTCTGTGTGTGTGTGTGTGTGTGTGTGTGTGTGTGTGTGTGTGTGTGTGTGTGTGTGACTTCTCTGTTTCTCTCTGCATGCAAAGAAGTCAATCAGTAAATAATTTTTTAAAAAGCTAAAAACATCTGGAGATGACTCATGGCTTAAGGTACTTACCTGCAAAGCCTAATGACCCAGGTTAGATTCCCCAGTGCCCATTTATGCCAGATATATCAAGTGGCGCCTACATCTAGAGTTCATCTTCAGCAGCCTGAGGCTCGAGCATGCACATTCTCTTTCTCTCTCTTTCCTTGCAAAGAAAGTAAAAAAAAAAAAATTTAAGAAGTTGGCTTCCTGCAAGCCTGGGGCTATCCCAGGATTGTTACATTGATCCTTTTCCCTCTTGAGGGTACCACTATGTCCTCATCTTTATAAGTAAATATTTTAAAAAATAAAATTTGGAGCTGGACATGGTGACACACACTTTTAATGCCAGAACTTGGGAGGCAGAGGTAGGAGGATCATCATGAGTTCAAAGCCAGACTGGGATTTCATAGTGAGTTCCATGTCAGCCTGGGCTAGAGTGAGACCCTGCCTCAAAACAACAACAATCCCCCCCCAAAAAAAGCCAAAAAGTAAGCTAAGGAAAAGTATACAATATGTAGAAACAGATGGTTAATATAAATCAAATTCTAGGAAAGAATAAAGAAAATGCATTCATTTCTGCTTTATTTCTTTTTATCTTTAACAGTGGACCAAATGGAGTTAGTTGCTGGTAGAGCAGCATGCAGGAAATACTCTGAGAAGTTTTTCGGAGAGAGAAAATGACAGAGACCAGAAACTCAGATTTCCACACAGCGAGGAAGAGCACTGGGGACACAATAAGCAGAGGTCGAGGAGAACCACAGGTCATAGCTATAGAGCCCTCGAAAGGTCATTCTCTTAAGTTGCAGGTGGTAAAACTGAGTCCAGCAAGGGCAAGTGAGCAGGCGTGGAGCGTGACCAGCAGCCCGTAAGTCTTGCCTCCCAGCTCAGGGTTCTCGCCCTGCCTCTCTACGCTGCCCAGGCTCACTATAGCTCCCAGCCAACCAGGGAGGACTCAAGTTAGGGCAGCTTGTTTTGCTTTGACAGGAAGAGGAATAAATCAAGCAGGTGATTTTTAGCTAAAGCAACAATTCACATTTAATAAGAAAAAAAGAAGGGATAGAGATCATCAATGGGATGGCGAGTCACAAAGGAGACCTTCTGGAAGCACACAGAGCATCTCTCTCTCTCTCTCTCTCTCTCTCTCTCTCTCTCTCTCTCTGATCATCAGACTGGGCGCTCTCAGGTTTGGAGCCTGCAGCAAGGAATGGTAGACATGATCACATCCTCCAATAAAACAAAACCCAGAGAACCAGCCTCGAGGAGCAAAGCCTTCACACGACAGGCTAATTTGTGGAAAGCATAAATGAGTGAGTGAATGACCTCAGCTAGAATTCACCTATCCAGACATCTAAGTCACTTCCTACTTCTGCTTCAGGATCCTGGACATTCAGATTGATTCTTCCAACACATTCCATAAACATTTCTTGAAATCTTGCTGAGGAAAGGTCAAAAGATTTAAGGATCTCAATTATCAAGAGAAACAGAGAAAGCAGAATAATAGAATGTTAATTTAAAGCCAGGCCTGAAGAGGTAGGCCTGTAATCCCAGCTACTCAGGAGGCTAAGGCAGGAAGATCATGAGTTTGAAGTCTGCCTAGGCTACAGACTGCGTTCAAGGCCAGCCTGGACAATTTAGTGAGACATTATCCGAAAAATATTTTTTTCAGTATAGAGGGCTGGGGATGTAGCTCAGTTGTGAAATGCTTGTGTGAGGTCCTAGCACCACAAAAAATATTAATACTTTCCCTTTTGGGATATAATAAACAAAAAGGACAAAGCACATTGGAATGCTTACATTCTTAGAAATACTATGAGACCATCTTAAAACCCTCCCACTAATAAAAACCCTACAATTCTGGATAAAATATACAATAGCCCAACCCAACCCATGGTTTTCCTTTCTACAACTTCAATTACCCATGGTAAAGCATGGTCTGAAAATATTCCATAAGGGCTGGAGAGATGGCTCAGCAGTTACAGATGCTTGTTTGCAAAGCCTGACAGCCTGGGTTCAATTCCCCAGTACCCACGTAAAGCCAGATGCACAAAGTGGCACATGCATCTAGGGTTTCTTTGCCCCCAACTCCTTGTGAATAAATAAATGTTTAAAATTTGGATGCCAAGTTCTAGAAATAAACGATTCAGCGGTCTTAAACTGCACAGCATTCTGAGGCGCATAATGAAAGCTCGGGCCGCCCTGCTCCCTCCCTTACCCTGTTGCTCAGAGTATCAACACAGTCTACACTAAGTGACTTTGTGACCTTTATGAGAGCAATTGTAACAGTATCCTCACTGCTAGTATTCAGACACCCTGATTTTACTTAATGATGGCCCCAAAGTACAAGAGCAGGGAGGCCGGCAAGAGTAAACAGCAAAGATAAGCATGCCAGGGACACTGTGAAGTAAGAGCAGAATCTCATCGTTATAAAAAAGGAAGAAATCATCCTCTGAGAGCTGGAGAGATGGCTCAGGGATTAAAGGTATTTGCTTGAAAATTCTGAAGGCCAGGGTTCAAATTCCCAGTATCCACGTAAAGCCTGGTGCACAAAATGGCAAATGCATTTGGAATTCCTTTGCAGTGGCAAGAGGCCCTGGCATGTCCATTCATTCTCTCTTTCTCTGCTTGAAAATTTATAAAATTAAAAAAAAAGGAAACATCAGCTGAGGCAGCTAGGCTCTATATAATAAGGATTGATCTCCGGTGAACTTGCAAAATAAAGAGATCCGTGCAAGTCTGGCTGTCATACCTCCAACAGCCAAAGTCACAGCCTCGTGGCAGGAGATGCTCGGTGAAGATGGGCACCGCATTGCATCTGTGGAAGGTGGGAAGACAGTGCTCACTGCCACCTGAGCTTTCATGCATCCAATGGGGTCTTGAGATCTGTCCCCTGCAGACAAGAGGGGGCTACTGCAACTGCCAGCCTTTGAAAGCCCAAGCTAACAATTCAAGTAAGGAAAGCTGCTGCAGGGACCAAAAGTTGAGAGACTTAACAAATCCAAGGAGTAAGCCGTCATGGTACTGCTGTAGTTCTATGGGACCCTATAGGACAGGGTCAAGAGGAATGGATACATGTTAAGGAAGTCTTGCTACTTCGTCTTGAGTAACCTTGGGGCTTCACCTCGCTTTGGGCGGGGAATTTTGCATTACCCTAGTCCTGGGGTACAGGAACTCCCAAGCAGGAAACAACACAATCATGTCTCAGGACAGTGATCGTTGACAGATCGGGGGCATGTGATCCCACAGAGCAGTGCTGCGGATGAGCTCAGGACCTGGGTTACAAGATATGTGGGCAGGGCTGAAGAGATGGCTTAGTGGTTAAAGTGCTTGCCTCCAAAGCAGAAGGACCGGAGTTCGATTCCCCAGTGCCCATGTAAAGCCAGATACACAAGAGGGCGCATGTGTCTGGAGTTCATTTGCAATGACTGGAGGCCCTCTCTCTCTCTCTCTTTCTCCCTCTCTCTCTCTCATAAATAAGTAAAATATTTTAAAAAAAGAACACTTAAAATTCAATATGAAAACAGCTCAACTTGAAAAAATGGGCAAAAAATTTTTTAAAAAAAGATATGTGGGCAAAATAAGCGCCAGCTTTCATCATTCATGCCAAGAATTTAACATAAGAATAAGCAACATATAAGCTTCACTATAAGTAGGTCTTAAATAATTAACGACATAAAGATTTTTTTTTAAAGAATAAAGATGTCATGTCATGAAAAAGAATAAGGAGATGGAGGGAGAAATCAACTTAAACTTCGAAATAGATTTTAAAAAGTCACTGAAACTGAAAACACAATGGGTGAGTTAGAGTAGAATACAATTAAAGAGCCCTTGGAAGCTGGAAGGTGACTGTTGTACTCTAGCTCGCTGCCTCTTACGCAACAGGGTATTTTAAAAACATTTAATCATTATATATTTGAGAGAGGAGAGAGAGAAAATCAGTGTGCCAGGGCCTCTGCCACTGCAAACCAGCTTTATGTGGGTACTGGGGAATCAAACCCAGGCCTTCAGGCTTTGCAAGGAAGCACCGTTAGCCACTGAGCCATTCTCCAATAGGATCCCTGCAATAGAACATTTCTGAGTAGTTTATGTTGCTACGTGTCATTTTGAGATGAAAGAGAAAGCAGGTGTGGTGGCACAAGCCTGTAACTCTGGAGGCTGGACAGAAGGAGCCCTTGAGTCCAGGAGTTCAAGACCAGCCTGGACAACACAGTAAGACTCCACTTTAAGTTGGGTGAGTCAGACATAAGGAGTAAAACTTGATGGCTTCTCCATCTCATAATCCCATAATCAGTGGCTTCTTTGACCCTCCAGCTAATAATTTGTCTGGTAGACAGAGATGTTAAAAGAATAACAATGGAAAACTAATGATAAAAACACTGTGGAGGCACTGGAGAGATGGCTTAGCTGTTAAGGTCTTTGCCTGCAAGGCAGAAGGACCAGAGTTCAATTCCCTAGTGCCCACGTAAAGCCAGACGCACAAGGTTGTGCATGTGTCTGGAGTTTGTTTGCAGTGGCTGGAGGGCCTATTCTCTCTGTCTGCCTGCCCCCCCCTCAAATAAATAAATAAATAAATATTTTTTAAACAGTGTGGTGTTGATAAGGGAAGTCAGAAACAAAAGCGAGTATATGTGGTCTTGTAGTCTGCAGGTTCCTCTCTCTTCAAGATCCCATGTTGGAATCCTTTCGGCCCAGGTAATGGTGTTAAAAGGTGGAGGGCATTAGGTCATGGGGGCTCCCTCCATGAGGACTGGGATTAGTGTCCCGCTAAAAGAAGCTCCAGTGAGCCCCTCCCTCGGGTCCTTTCCACCATGTAAGGACACAGCAAGAAGGCCTCAGATATTGGACAAAATATAGACCCTTACCTTACACCAAATCTGTCTCCACTTGAACTTTCAAGTCTCCAAAATGGAAACATACCTTTCTTTTACTTATACCCAGTTTTCAGGGTTTTTTTTTTTTTTTTTTTGGCTATAGAATTTCAAATGAAACAAAATATGGAAGCTACATTTATGACAGTAACAAACTTTATAGATTAGTAGAAAATGATGGACTGACACAATTGTTATCTATATGGAAGAACCTGAATTAATTTCTTCTTTATGTCCTACGTAAAAATCAACTGAAGCCGGGCGTGGTGGCGCACGCCTTTAATCCCAGCACTCGGAAGGCAGAGGTAGGAGGATCGCCATGAGTTCAAGGCCACCCTGAGACTACAGAGTGAATTCCAGGTCAGCCTGGGCTAGAGTGAGACCGTACCTCGAAAAACCAAAATAAATAAATAAATAAATAAAATAAAAATCAACTGAAGGTAGATTAATTATAAACGTGAAAGGTAAAACCATAACAAAGTTTAGAACACAATATAGGATAATTTTAGACCCTTCAAGTAAAAAGTGACATCTCGAACAAGGGTTTAAAAACTAATTATCTTTTTAAAAAGCTATCAAGGGGGGCTGGAGAGATATAGCTCAGCGGTTAAGGCACTTGCCTCCAGTGCCTAAGGCCCTGGGTTCAATTCCCCAGGACCCACATAAGCCAGACCCACAAGGTGGTGGCACTGGTGCTTACTCTCTCTCTCTCTCTGTCTCTCTCTCTCTCTCATTCTCTCTCTCTCTCTGTATCTGCTTGAAAATGAATAAATAAAATATTTTAAAAAAAAAAAAAGCTATCAAGGGGAAGGGACAGCAGATATGTAAGCAGAAGTGTGGAATGTTGGGGTGGGAGGGGAGGCCGGAGGAGAGGAGTGGGAAGAGAGCCAAGCAAAACTAAAGATGTTATAAATAAGCCATATGAAAACATATCTTTGTTAGCTAATTTAAAAATATTAATTTTTTTTAAAAAATATTAAATAAGCCAGTGAGACAGAAACCAACGATCTTCGACACAAAGACCCCTAAACTCATAATCTTAAAGCAGCCTTAATACTCACCCACTACGACTCCAGGGAACTGAGCGGAAGAGGGGGCAGAAAGATTCTGAGAGCCGTGGTGGGGGAGACTATCCAGAGGCATGGCACCCCTCAGTATCAACACACTTGGGCCAGGAGGACCGGGCTGAGTACTAGGCTATACATGGCCCCCTGCCCCAAGGACTGAACCAGACGGTACACGGAGGAGGATATCCAGCTGATTGGGGATGGGGGGGGCATTGGGGAATTGGGAATAACAACTCATTGTTTGCCCACTGAATAATGTAACACATTTTGGACAATAAACATATATTTAAGATTAAAAAATATTAATTTGGACAAGAGTTTGGGCAGAAGTACCTTGCAGGATTGAATACAACTGCTCCCAGAATCCATGGGTTCTTACAGAAAAATTCCAGTGCCAAAGATGGGATAGCTCCCAGTGAATTGTTGGTCAGGAAACCCCTGAAGCCCACCACCACCCCTGCCAAACAATACAGGCTATTGCCAGGGCTCTTGGTTGCCCATCAGAGTTAGGTGGTAAGTCTGTATTGCTGATGTTACCGCATGCTTTGCTTGCAGGACACAGAGATCACACTGGAGCTGAGCTGGAAGTTCCCCGCCTGGCTAGTTGCTCTAGTGCTGGTAGGTTACAGGGGAGCCATCAACAGTCTCAACCAGGAATAGACTCTGAGCTACACAACTGGACAGCCAGGCCAGATGTGCCAAATGGTGCAGTGGTGGCGTGACTATTATGGGGTAACCAAGTCTTCTCTGATTGGATTGGAGGGAATTCATGTCTGGTACTGAAAACCTAGTCCAAAGCCTATGGCTATGGAGGTCATAGGGAAACTACTATTGTTTGTCTAAACGTTTATGTGCTTGTCTGAAAAGCCTAATGACCTGGGTTTAATTCCCCAGTACCCATGTAAAGCCAAATGCACAAAGTGGCACGTGCATCTGGAGTTCATTTTCAATGACTAGATGCCCTGGTGCACCTGTACTTTCTCTCCTTGCAAAATAAATTTAAAAAAAAAAAAAGACATCAAGGGCTGGAGAGATGGCTCATTGGTTAAGGCATTTGCCTCCAGTGCCTAAGGCCCTGGGTTCAATTCCCCAGGACCCACATAAGCCCAGACCCACAAGGTGGTGGCCCTGGTTCTCTCTCTCTCTCTCTCTCTCTCTCTCTCTCTCTCTCTCTCTCTCTCTCTCTGCTTGAAAATGAATAAATAAAATATTTTTTAAAAGACATCAAAATAGAAGAATTAGTTGGAGAGAAGGGGTTAAATGAAAGGGGGCCAGAGAGGGAAGACATAAGAAAGCAACGGGAGGGGATTATGATCAGAACATATTATATAAACGTATGAAAAATAAAAATAAATTTTCAAAAAGATCGATGAATTCAGAACTTCTGATTTTCAAGAGACTTCACAAAGAGTGAGAAGAAACAAGCCACAAACTTGGTGATGACAGTTGCAACACATATGACGATGGACTAATGTCTAGAGCATGTGAGGAATGCATATAAATCAAGAAGAAAAAGGAAAATAACCCCAAAGATAATAGATGGAAGCGAGAACAGGAACTCCGCAGAGAAGACAATGCCTCATGAACGCGAGGGTGTGTTCAACACACTGGAGGAGAAAGGAAACATTAAAATCACAAAGCCAAGACTTCAAGTCTAAACACACACATGCCCAAGTGTGCACACACACAGCCACGCCAATCCTCACCAGTTCGGCGACAAGGACACCATGTGACAATGCCAAGTGTTAAAGAGTACACAAAAGAAAGCACTCCTACATGGAAAACACGCTGGTGCCCTCTCCGATCGCTGGGTACTAATTAGTCACGCTTCACATGCGTATTCCCTATGCCCCCGAAATCCAAGCGATAAGTCCGTATTTTAACAAGAGGAAGCAGCCAAGGGTCCTCAATTAGTGGGCCAGATCCATAGATTGTGATTTGTCTCAGAATGAGATGAAATCCTGCAGTGAAAGGACGGACTGACAGACTGACAGGGACATACTGGAACCAGGGAGACACAGTACAAGTCCACTTCATGTACTTTGAAAGCAGGCAGAAATGAATGACTAGATTTTTGGAAACACAGACATGTGACAGCGCTATCCAGAGACGTGAAGGAATAATGAACATGCAATTCAGTTATGAGGAAGGGACAGGATGCTTGTGAGCAGGGACTAATGTGACAGTCTAGGTGCCAGGTATTAGAGCAGGTGCTTACTGTGAAGCAAAGTGCTGGGCACATCGTTCTTTAGTATCTGTTTTATGTACTTTTCTTGGGGGGAGGGGACTTTTGAGGTAGGGTCATCTTCTAGCCCAGCCTGACCTGGAATTCATTATATAGTCTCAGGATGGCCTCGAACTCATGGCCTCCTACCTCTGCCTCCCAAGTGCTGGGATTAAAGACATATGTCACCATGCCGGGTTTATGTAATTATTTCTTTGTGAGCACAGAGAAATGGATAGAGAGCCAGAGAGTGAGAATGGGCCTCTAAGCTGCTGTAAACCAACTGGTTGCATGTGCTACTCTGTGCATCTGGCTTTATGTGGGTACTGAAGAATCGAACCCAGGTAATCAAGCTTTGCAGGCAAGCACCTTAACCATTGAGCCATCTCTCCAGGCCATGTACTTTTATTTAATGTATTTTTTTTTGCAAGCTGAGAAAGACAGAAGAGAGAGGAGAGGAGAGGCCCTGGTACACCCATTTTTAAATTTATTTTTTATTATCCATAATGAGATAAATTTAATGAACAAATAATGAGTTGTTATCCTCATTACACTCATTCTTAATCTCTCCTTTCTCTCTCTCTCTCTCTCTCTCTCCTTCCCTCCCTCCCTTTCTCTTGGCAAAGTTTTAAAAATTTTATTTATTTATTTGCAAGCAGACAGACAGAGAATGGGCAGGCCAGGATCTCTAGCTGCTGCATATGAACTCCAGATGCATGCACCACTTTGTGCATCTATCTTTACATGGGTTCTGGGGAATCGGACCCAGGTTGTTAGGCATTGCAGACCACTGAGTCATCTCTCCAGCCCATTCTTGCAGTGGTCCCTTAGAAG
>PVHP010042469.1:0-14946 GCA_004024765.1 Zapus hudsonius
TAATCTGCTCATGCCTATGGTGAGATGGGACATTGACCCAGAATCAGCAGATAAACTGGCCTGATGCACAGAGCAGTGAATAGCAAATAAGGTGGAAACTAAGGACCAACACCCAAAAGTCCAAAAGTTGCCCAATGGAATTCATGCACTAGCATACACACACACACACACACACACACACACACACACACACACACACACGCACACACACACAATAAATACAAGAGAGTAACCATAGCACAGGGAATTTACAAATAGTTCATGTAAAAGCCTAAAACATTACCGAGGTATAACCTTAACCTGGAAGTTCAAATATGGAATCATTTACATCTTTGCATTGATAATCACTTCTCTACTTACTTTCAGAGCCATTCTGTGATGCAAGCTTCACACTGAACTTAGCTGATATGGAACCCCAAGCACCTTGAATAAGGAATGCAGAGTAAACTCTGCTTTGATGAGTGAGTGGATGGGCACATCTCAAAATCACTTGTAGGGGAAACTCCTTTCACTGGCCTCATCACAGTTTGTGACTTTATGTGCATATGAATATTTGGTCAATGCCTGAGTCCTGTTCCTGACTGGGTGTTCATAAAAGCTGCCTTGTCTTTCCTATACACTCAATGCTATTTTCCCAGCACCTGATGCCCAGCCCTGACTTATAGGCATTTACAGAATAAATCACCACAGTGAGCTCCAGTGTGATGCCAAGGGAAGAGGAGGAGTCTTAAACATCTTTGGCATAAGGTCACCCCTAGGCCTCATTTGCAAGCCCCTGAGGGTGGAGCTCCATGTCTTCACCACCCCACCCAGAGCACCACAGAGCTCCCATCATGACACGCAGACAACATTCAAACACATGTCCTGATTCCAGAAAGTAGTTCCCAAACACAGTGTAAGCAATGCACTCAGAGGATTTCACTTCCAGGAAGTGTTTTGTATTAATTTTTATTTAATTTATTTTTTGAGATAACAACTGAACAATCCAGAGACTAAAAAAAAATTATTTTCCTTAAATCTCTGCAGTGGGAAATCCCAATAGGCCCTTCCTTCTTTGGTATGAAACAAGGCCAGGATGCACACCATCAGGCTGGAGCTAAGTAGCATGAATTATTTAGAGTGGCAAGCAAGGCAGCTGCTCAGCCTCTAGGTCTCCATGTTGGGAAGGTGGAGAGGTGGAGGCAGCAGTGACAACACCTGGGGGGAAAGAAGGAAAACTATTGCTGTAAATCTCATAAGCCTCCACATCTGCAGCAATGTGGGACCCTGAAAGGAGTCATGGAAGATAGGATTTTGCTGAGACCGTCAGGCTTCCAGGACTGCCTCCTTCTGTTAAAGAAGTCGCGGCCAGTCTGTGGCGCCCATAAAACTCGAGCGAATCCTGGACACTCCAACTCCCAGGCAGGCCACAGCTGTGCCCTGAGATAAGCAGGCAATTCAAGGCCTAAACTCAGTCCAGCTGTAATAACAAACCTAAACAATAAGGTTACATTTCCTCTGCTGTATATGTCTAAGACGAGTCACATAGCCCCCTCAATTTATCTATGCAAATTAGGCATCTAAAGGGTACTGGCCCCTACCAATCAACTCATGAGATGTCCACAGATCCTGCCCCTACCAATCCCCTTGCTGCCTATGCCCCTACCTCTGCCTTTCCCTCTATATAAACAACTTTTGTCTATACAATAAATGAGAACTGTCCACTACCGCATTCTCCCAGGTTGCTATGCCCGTTGACTCACCACTATCCCAAGGATGCTGCCCACCCAGCTCCATGGATGAACCGGAGTGTTAGTGTACAATGACCTCCAAAGTAATTCATGACTGCACAGTAAGGTGTTTAATATAGTTGCAGAATCCAGGGTGCCTGACTTAGGTAATGAGAGCAAATTACAGGAGGATGCTCACGAACCCTATTAGAAATCTAAAAATAAAAAAACATACAGTGGTGAGGAGGGGAATAAAAATGAAAAATACAGGTGAGAAGAGGAGGGAAGGAAGAAAGAAAGAAAGAGTAAGAGAAGAGAAAGACAGAGAAAGACTGAGATGAATGTCACCAAGAAAGGAAAAGTTGTAGCTTTAAAGGGAAATATAAAAGTTAGAGATAATTATAAAAAACTATATCCAGGTTAAAATGTTTTATGTCATCCAAATAAACAGGCCAGACATTCAACTAAAATCCCTGCCTTGCCTAATCATGACCAGTTTTACCTCACTGACACAGAATTTGATGGTATTTGAGGTTTGCTGGGGTAGAAAAAAAAAGAAGCTGGGAGAAAGAAGGGATGAGGAGAAACTCGTTATTCATATGGAGAGTGGAACCATAAAAATCTCAGAATTTTAGAACAGGGAAGCACTTCAGAGGTCCACCATATGGCCTTGAGTTGTCAAATTTGAGACTTGTCCAATTTTGTTCTTGATGAAAACGACTTTTAGATGATGGATGGATGGATGGAGGGGAGCATTCTGGAACCTATAAACTTGTATTTAAATCACCCTGCAGACATTCCCACAGTATCAGCTGCTGTGTCATGTCAGAAATCAAGACCAGATGCGTTGAACCATCAATGGGAAGAGAGCCCAACTTGAAATATGGCACCTGTTGGAGAAAGGGGTGGGAGGGAGGTCATGATCAGTGTCCCTATGGACACAACACTGTTGGAGGTTAAGAAACTCAGTGACACTCATCCAGCCTTTCACCAAAGATGTGATGAAATAAAAAAGAGAAAGGAACCTATTATATCAATTAAGGAGAATTTGAAAAGCAAAACTGAAAGTTACCCTCTTTATATCAATCTATACACACCCATGCACATGCATCAATACACATGAGTGTGTGTGTATTTAATATATATATATATATATATATATATATATATATATATATACTTTTATTTAGTTAGATAAATGAATAAATAGATAGGTAGACAGACAGACAGACAGACAGACAGACAGACAGACAGACAGATAGATAGATAGATAGATAGATAGATAGATAGATAGATAGATAGATAGATAGATAGATAGATGATAGATAGATAGATAGATAGATGCTAGATAGAATGGTTAGGATTTCTCTCTCCGAGTGGTAGCTTTCAGTAGACTGTTTCCTTCCAGACCTTCAATTCAACTCCTTTAAATATAAGCAGAAAGTGGCACTGAGATGTTTGGCCATGTCTGAGGATGGTTTTGGATTGTCTCAAGTGGGCAGGAAGAGGTATGATTTGCATCAGGCAGAGTGATGATGAGGATGTCCTTAAACTCCCCTCACTGACTGGAAAAGCACCCCTATAGCAAAGGATTACCTGGCCCCTATGTCAAATAGGGCTAATTCTTGGAGCAATCCCAAGAGATTATTATGAGTATTTGCTTAAACGGAAAGGGAGGCTTGCAGAGATTAAATAAATGTTTCAATGACACTCAGCTTTGATGGAACAGCAGGGAACAGCAAGTCCACCTAGTTTCCAGGCACAACTGAACCAATTCCGCTTAAGGAAGACATTATCTCTGCTAAAAAAGCCTAGGTTGAGAAGAGAGGTGGATTTTAATGAGAGGCCTCAAGTAAAGGTGTTGAAAAGGATGAGTAGAAGAAGAAAAAGAGCTTGAATTGATCTGTACAGGAAAAAAGAAATTATCTTATGAAAAGCAAGCTTTACATTAGGCATGGTACACATGCCTGCTACCTCAGCACTGGGGAAGTTGAGGCAAGAGACTGAACTATATAAAAAGACCCAGTTTCAAAAAATAAGAAAGAAAAGAAAATACATTAATGAGTTTTTTACTATCTCTAATTTAACAGCAGCATCGAGCCTCTTTGAAACTTTAACTTATATTCACCAAACAAACTTACAAAGAAGGTGGTCAGAAACCACATTTCTGGTTTGCAACTGTGGATCCTCCTCCAGCTACTATGAAAGGTGGAATGGCTGAGAGAAGATTAGGGTGGATTCCATTTACCAGTGGATTCGAGAGAACAAGAAGACTTCTGTGACCCATGTTCCTGAATGGAAAAGATAAGGTCCTGTTCCCTCATCCAGTGCAAGTAACGCAGGGAGGTGCTTCATGCTTTACTGCACTTGTTAAATAAAGGAGTTCTATCTATGTCTGAGGAATGCAGAATCTTGGCCTATGGGAGAGGGACTTCGGGGAGAGAAAGACCTCTAATCCCTGGTGCCTTGCAAGAGAAGATGCATGTGTATTTCACAGCCAACACAGCAGCATCCCAGAGAAAAGAAGGATGTGGGTTATCTATTTCCTAACCAAGGGGAATTACCTGGGTAGATGACAGTCTTCAAGAGAAATGCCAGGCATCAAAAGGCTGAGGGAAGCATTCAGAGATGCCTATAGGTACAAGGGTGATGTCCTCAGACTACCATAGGAAAAAGAAGAGAGTCCCTATCAATACAAAGCCCAAAGAGGTCCTTCATGGGACATGAAGAAGTCTTCTGCTTCTTCCATCATCACTGGGGGATACTGGGTAAGTCTGTGGGACAAGAAGCACAGGTGAGACAGAGAGGAGAAAAACTGTGTGTGGAGGTAAAGACCTACTTAGGAGATGGTCCCCAGGACCCTGAGCTCCCCAGGAAGTGGAAAAAAAAACCCAAGCAGAGGGAGAAATGCCTTACCTCTGGAAACCATCTGTAGGGTTTTCACGGTCACCACTATCATTCCTTCATTTGGAGTATCCTAGTTGCTGGACAAAGACTATTGCTGTGAACAAGGGAACTATACTATTAACTATACTATTAATTGTTATATTAATATGTTACATTAATATACTATATTAATATATTATACTATTAACTATACTATTGTTATATTAATTTATATTATAATTAACCATAGTATACCTATATTATAACTATATTATATATTAATTATATTATACTATATATTATATTATATGTAATATTATATAATATAGTTAACTATATTAACTAGAAGCACTGTGTTATATTTCAGATTTTCAGTTCTCTAGAATGAATTCGTCATATATAAATTTATACTGTTTTAATTTACTTTCCACTTCTCTCTCTCACCAGATACCCTGGCAACCACCATTCTGTTTTCTGCTTTTATAAATTGGACTATTTTATATATTTAATGAAAACAAAACTTTCTGTGATTGACATTTCACTTAACACAATGTCTTTTCCATCTGTCCATCTTGTCACAAATGAAGAGTTCTGTCTTTTGTAAAGCAAATAACATATCCTAGCCACATTTTCCTTATCCATTCATCTATGGATGTGCATTGGGGTAGTTCCATGCTACAGCCACAAGAATTAATGCCCTTATGAATATGAATGTGAATAACTCCTTGAGACCTTAAAATCCACTCCTTTAAAAATAAACACAAGCTGCCACCTCAAATCACATGGACGTTCTATTTCTGGCTATTTTGAGGAAACCCCGTGAAGTTTTCTGAAGTGGCTAAACCATTTTACACACTCAACAACAATGTACAAGGATTCCACAATGTCACCAATAGTTATTTTTAACCTTTTTTTGTTGTTATACATAGTCACCTTACCAAATATGAGTTGATATCTCATGAAAGGAAAATACTCTCCAATTCATTATAAAATGTCAGGAATATTCTAAAACAAAAGCTAGACAAAATGCAAGCTAGAAAATAAAATTATGAGACAATTATCCTCATAAAATTATGTACAAAATCACCTCAAATGAACTTAATTGAATATCCTTTCATGTTAAAAATAAAACACTCAACCTACTAGGCATGTAAGGATTCTCCATCAAAACCCAATAAACAGAGAGACCCTGAATGCTTTCTCCTAAGAAGAGAATGGACATAGGGTGTGCACTCGCACCATTTATTCAGAAAAGTATGTGAAGTTATAGACAAAGCAGTATGGCAAGAAAAAGAAATAAATGTCATCTAAATACTAATTGAAGAAATAAAAGTATCCCTACAGATAACATAGAATACACTGTATACTTTAAAAATGTTGAAATATTAAAAAAATGTTGTGCAAATTAATAAATACATTTTTGTTATCAACCTGGATCTGTTTAGTAATCCACATCGATATGTGTTGAGTCTCTGAGGTTGCTTACCAGAAGGATTAACTAAAGGAGGAGTGAGCCCTTCCTCCAGAGTGGGCACCCTCTCAGTAGGGGACAGGATGTTGGGAAACTCCAGGGGTAGGAAATCTGCTCTCTTCCTTCCCTCTGCCTGTTTTGCTGATGTGTGTGTGTGTGTTTGTGATCACAGTAATGCTCTCTCTCTCTCTCTCTCTCTCTCTCTCTCTCTCTCTCTCTCTCTCTCTCTCTCTCTCTCTCTCTTTGTGTGTGTGTGTGTTTGAACCTGTGAAAGAGGGACAGCCATTATGCAACTTCCCCTGGATTTTTAACTTCAATAAATCCCTTCCTCCCATAACTGTGCCTGGTTTGGAGATTCATCCCAGCGGTGTGTGGCTGATTATGACACTGGATAAGCAAAACTGATTGTATTTCCACATGGTGACAGTGCAATATCCAGAAAAGCAAATTAAGCAGACAATATCATTTACAATAGGATGAAAAGATTAAAGCACTTAGGAATAAACTTAATAAAAATATACTATCCTTGGACACTGAAAATTACAAAGAAACATGGCAAATGGTTCTGGGAAAAACTGGAGATCTGCATAAAAAATAAGTAAGTTAATTCATTAATATCAGACTCATATCTTGCACTTTCATTGAAAATTAACACAGAATGAATTAGAGATCTCAGTGTAATACCTGAATCTATAAGATCCAAACTCTAGAGTGATGCTTTCCCTGCTCCGGGGAGATGGCAAGAGACACTGAGGACACTCAGAGCTCATCAAAGCAGAATTACAGAGGTTGCAGAGAACTTAACACTAAAACAGACTTATAATACACCCCTCAGGGCTCAGAGATCATTGTGGAAAAGATGACAAGAATATTGTGAGAGCCACAGGGTGGGATGTTGCATTCTGAGGCATCCCCCCAGACTGACTGGTGCATTCACATCCCCAAAGGTGAACACCAATAACCCCATGGAAGGGGGACTTCTTTGGAATGGGAGTGGACAGAGGAGATACAAAAAGATAATTGAGGGAAATTTGACCGACACACAATTTGTTCATACAGTCAAAGTCATAAGTAATAAAAATTTAAAAAATAGGAAAAAACCCTACCTCAAAACGTGGGGATAACTTCATGACATGAATCTCGGTTTTCAACCTAGGCATAACAATGAAAGGCTAAAAACAAAAACAAAGGTCTGAACAGATAAGTAGACTACATCCTAGTAAAAAGTTCCTATCTAGCAAAGAAAAATTTCTAGAGTGAAAAGGAGACCTAGAGAACAAGAGAGAAATGTTTTCCAAACCATCCATCCACAAAGAGGCTAATTCCCAAAATATATTAAAGATTCTTCTAACAAGATTGCAAAGTGAGCAAGCAATCCACAAACCAAGAAGCTGAGTAGTTATCAAGGTGGCCAGAGGATATTTACAAGAGGCTCAATATCACGTCACGCTTGAGATGCAAATCAAACTAGCCCTGAAAGAAAGGCTGAGTCAGTCCCCGTCCCACATATAATACTGTGGCAATTTGAAGATGACTCAAGCAATCAGCTTGGTATTATCTCCATCTACGTGATGCCAAATTTCTAGCTTGGGTGCATTGTGTTTGATTTTATTTTCACTGTTTGTTTGTTCTTGTTTAAGTAAAATCAACCAGATGTCTTAACCCAACTGTAGACACAGAGTGAATGAAAAGAGATGATTTCAAAATCCGAAGGAAAGAAAAGAAATCAAGCAAGGGCAAGGCCCTTCATCTTTAAAACGCTAGTATTTGGGGGGGGGGCACAGCTGAAAGACTTCTTTAGAGATCCCCCCCCCCTTAACCTGTCCATCATCATCTGCAGATCACAGATCAAAAACTGTTCCATTGTCTGTGAAGTGACCATGAGTAACTACATTATCAATCACATCTTTTCTGGGTTGCAATTGATCAAATTGTTGCTTAATCAAAAAGGCTCATTAACAATTAACTTCGAGGCTTAATAATTTTGTAATTCTGTGCCAGGCAATCAGAAGAAAGAACAGAAATTGGGTCATGAGACAAAAACAAATTTGAATCATTATTTCCTGCTAGCTTGTCTTTGTTCCCTGTTTGTTGCTACATGTGCTTGTATTTTTTATTGAACTTTGAGAAGTTTTTTTTTTCTAATTCATCGTTAACATTTAGAAATTTATGGAGCAGACCAAAATATAGGGTGTGGATTAATGAAAGTTTTCTTTACATAAGAGATTCATGGAAGGTACCATAATTAGGAATTTCAAATAGGAAATTCTGAGTAGCTGTTGGGTAACAAATTTTGCTAATTATGTCTGAGAATTCAGACTAGACGTGAGTCAGTAGTACCTGGAAAAATGGTAAGACCCAGATTTCTGCATCCTGGGATTTCCTGATATATTCCACCTGGGAGAGGGCTTGATAACTTCTATTTCCAGCAATCCCTAACTGATGCCAGTATTGCTTATCCAAGGACCACTTTGGGGGAACCACGTAATAAATCATAGTCTTTTTCCTTCCTTCTTTTGAGGTTGAGTGGTTTCAAGAAATGATCATTCATGTACTACTTCATCCAACACATCTTCCTCTCTTTCCTGTTTAAAAGAAAGAACAGAATCCAACAAAATAAAAGCTATTAAAATATATACTTCAGCCTCAATGAGAGACCTGTCTCATGTAGATAAGGTACAAAAGCAAATCAAATACTCAATGTCCTCTTCTGAGCCTCCACACGCATTTACACAGGTGTGCACACACATGCATACACTGTGAACACACACACACACACACACACACACACACACAGAACACATGCTTCTCTGGCCACATCTGTGATATGGTGGGGAAATGCTGGCTTTGTAGCTACGCAAGATGTCTATGTTACATTACAAATTACTTCAGAATTAAATGGCTCATAAAACCACACATTTGCTACCTGCCAAAGCTCAGGAATGTGCCTATCCTCTGGGACTTCCTGGGATCTCCTTAGCTTGTGGTCCAGGTGTTGGCTAGGGTCACAGCCTCATCAGAGGCTTGATGGAGACATGTTCTGCTTCTCAGTTCCCTGAGGCTTCTGGAAGATCCCATCTGGTTCTGACTGTAGGAATAGGTCCTAATTTCTTTACTGTGCATTAGCGCAGGGCCACCCTCTGATCGGCAGAACACAGAGGGGCACTTCACAGTTTCATAGCAGGTGAGCTTCCTCAACATGACCATCAACTTTATCAGCCAACATGATAGATGAAATCCCATAATGTTCCTAATTAAGTATAGTATCCTTTCACCATTAGCTTGTAATGATGTCTAATCAAGGGAGTGATCTCTATTAAAGTTGACATAATGTATTGCTAGAAGCATCTCTCCGATGTCACCTCTGTATAAGAGGAAGAAATCAAGGGAAGGTTGCTTACAGAAAGGCATTATGCATGTGGGGGTCACCCTAGAGTATTTTAATCACACTTGCTGTAAGATATGATTTCCTTGGGTTTTGAATAAGCAGGATCCTACATTGTTATCAATTTACCAGGTACTCATATAAGCAATGGTAACAGTATAACACCTGGCTCATAGAGCAACAAGAACAGCACGAGAGATTACATAACATTGTCGTAATGCTTTATGTACATGTTAGCTATGCTTCCATTGCATTTCATATACTTCAGAGACTTGAAGATGGTAAAAATTGATGAACTTATCAAATTAAGAGTCTATGCTCTATCAGCTGAGCTAGCCAGGCATCTTGACTTATCCAATTAATAGGGTGAATCCATTCTGCCTTTTAATTAAAGATCACAGGCACTTAAGCTACATAGTTTGAAGGAACATCCTGTACAGTGTTCACAGTTGGATTAATTTTCATAATGCATAAACAGCAGAAGTGACTGCGAGACTGGTTATAGGATTGCTTCCTCTGTCGTATATACCCAAGATCCTCCTCCAGCCCTTCCTGCTTCAGATAATTATATGTTCTAGAGAATACCAAGACAGATGGATGGAGACATCAGAGAATGAATAGAGCAGATTTGAGGTATGGGTAGAGGCTTGATGAGTTTCCCTTTACTCAATGGGGATATCTCAGGGGCACATCTTGTCATAGCTATGAGGGTGGAAGAAAACTATGGTAACCAAAGAAGGGCTGGAGAGATGGCTCACTGGCTAAAGGTGATCGCTTGCCAAGCCTGATGGTCCAGATTCAATTTCCCAGTACCCACTTATAGCCAGAAGCACAAAGTGGCACATGATCCTGGAGTTTGTTGGTAGTGGCAAAAGGCCCTGGCACCTCTTCTTCTTCTTCTTCTTCTTCTTCTTCTTCTTCTTCTTCTTCTTCTTCTTCTTCTTCTTCTCTCTCCATTTGTAAATAAATAAATATATTATCTTTAAATGGGCTGGAGAGAAACAATCAGAGAAGGAGAGACTGAATTCTTTCAATTCTTCCCAGATCACTGGCTGCATGAAAGGCATGGAGACACCCCGGAGGTCAGAGGACTTAACTGAGAAGTACCAAGGTTATCAGGAAAGAAAAAAAATGTTTAAATAGCTCTGGTAACTGAGCTAAAAACATGAAGAAAAGCGTGGTTGACATAAATGAAAAGAACAACATCAGGCATGTCACCGTGGATGATGGATGAAGACAAAAGAAAAAGATATCAAAGGAGGAGAGCCAAGTAGAAACAAGAAGGTGTTCTGTGGAAGAGGCATGAAGGAGAGGGGAAAAAGAAATAATTGGATGGGATGACGCTCAAAGTGCATTAGTACATGTATGAAAAATTTCAATAAAATTATGCTCTACAAATCAATAAAATTATAAAGCTTAAAACATCTGAGATAAAATGATTCGTAGTATATGGAGGTTTGAGGAAACAAAGATTGGAGAAGAAAAAAATGGCCAGTGAGCCCCAAAATAGGTCAAGAGAATCATGACACTCAATTTACAGAGAGACAAAAAAGTGTTTTAAAATGTAAAATACCTCCACATTTTATGGGAAAATAGGAAGAGGCTTCATTTATGTGTAATTGGAATATTAGCCAATAAATAAGAGGAAAAACAGTGATAGAAGTGCTGGAAGGGGAAAGATGAAGAGGAGAGAGGAGAGGAAGGAATGTTAGTCAAATATTTATCAAGTTTAGGGAGAAATTAAATCGTAGATTCAATAACTCAACCACCAAGCAAGATTGATGCAGTGTTCAATAGATAAGGATATCACGGTTCAACTGATGAAACCAAAAATAAATAAAATAAAATAAAATAAAATGAGGACCTAGGAAGCAGCCTAAGAAAAGTGATCCCTTGCTTCCAGGAGAGCAATGAATCATCTATTACACACTTACCAGAAATGATGCCTGGGGGCAGGAGACAAAGCTGTGTTCACATGCATGAAAGAAGTTCTGTGGAGTGAGGCCCCATGATTTAAAATCTTGCATCTTTGGTGAGATACTTCCATATCTCCATCCATCATCCTTTTGATAGTAGACAGTGTCCCATGGGGTTTTAAAGAAGATTAAGAGAGTTATTAATGCATGAAAAATAAACTCATCACTAAATACATAACACAAGAAAGAAAGCCCCAAGGTTCGCTATGATAATCATCAGATTTTAATATTTATGGTCAATTTATATTTCCCTATTTAGCTTTAACTTCCCAAAGATGATTTCACACTTCTAAAGACAATAAAATAACTTAAAAATAGTAAGCAACTCAGATTGCTAATAACCACAGGAGTTTGTTCAAGAAAGAATGACTTCTAAAGGCTTTCCATTCAGTCATCCTTCTTATTCCCTCTGCAACAAGAAGTCAGCTACTGCACAGTTCGAGAAACCCACCTCTCCCCCAGTAGCTTGTGGTTGACACCAGCAAAACCTCTGGTGTTCTCACCTCCAGCTCCTGTCTGTGCTGATTCCCTAGTGCAGGTCACTAGTAATCAAATTCTTAATTACTCAATTAGTTCAACACACAAGGCTATCTGAATAAATCAATTAATAGGACTCCCCTACCAGAGCTTCCTCTCCAAGTAACACTTCTGATACAGTCGTTCCCAGCTAATCAGCACTGAACCACTCAGCCTCTGATTCTGGGAATGGTTGTCCAGGAGACTGTGGAGTCTGCTGTGCTTGGGACAGAAGCAGATGCCTCACCTAGAAGCCAGGATCTGTGTGCAAGAGAGAACATGCCACGTTTTTCTGTCTAAGCCTGGGTTACCCCACTTAGTATATAATATTGTCTAGATCCATCCACTTTCCTGAAATTTCATTATTTCATTTTTCTTTCCAGCTGAATAAAATTCTGTCGTGTAAATGTACCACATCCTCATTATTCATCAATTGTTGGGCATGTGGGCTGATTCCATGCCCTATCTATTGTGAATAGAGCAGCAGTTACCATGGATAAGCAAGTTATCTCTACAGTGAATTGGAGTGTCCTTAGGGTGTATGCCCAGGAGCAGTATAACCAAGTCATATGGTAGATATGATTTTAGCTCTCTGAGAAACATCTCTACTGATTTCTATAATGGCTTACCAGTTTAAACTCCCATCAACATTTCGATATGGATGATGGAGCAGAGACAATTTTTGTAAAGATATCATAACAGCCAAGAGACTCATGGGAAAGAAGGGGTTAGAGATGGGAGGAGAGATTGGTTGGTGGTTAAAGCACTGCTTGCCCACAAAGCCTAACTACCTGTGTTCAATTCCCCATCACCCACATAAAGCCAGATGCACAAAGTGGTTGCATGCATCTGGAGTTCTTTTGCAGTGCCTAGATATCCTAGCATGTCCATTGTCTCTCTGTCTGTCTCTCCTTGCAAAGAAATAAAATAAAATGGCTTGGTTTTAAAAATGAGAGAGTTTTAAAAAAAGTAGTAGGTAGCCATTTGTGGTGGTACATACCTGTCATTTCAGCACTCAGGAAGCTAGGGCAGGAGAGGAGAATGACCAGTTCCAATCCAGCCTGTGTGTGATACAGAGTGAAAACTTGTTCAAGAAGGAAGGGAGGGAGGAAGGGGGAGGGAAGAAAAAGGGAAGGAGGGAAGCAGGGAAAGAGAAAGAAATGTAGCTGAATGGTAGACTGGTAGAGTACTTGCCAAGCAAAAACAAGGTGTGTGTTCCATTAAGAGAAAGGACTGTAGCCTGGTGTGTTGGTGTACACCTGTAATCCCAGCACTCAGGATGCAGAAATAGGTAGGTTACTGTGAATTTGAGGTCAGCCTGGGACTACAAAGTTGAGTTCCAGGTCAGCCTGGGCTAAATTGAGACACTGCCTAGGGAAAAATAATAAGAAAAGACAGTGAAGCTTGTCATTAGCAATATGTCTATAAGAACCAGGGTCTTCAATAAAGACAAAAGACATAAGAAGATTTATGGGAGAATTAACTTTAGGAGCTGCCAATAGATTTAGGTTTAAGAATTGGCTTTACCATTAATAAACACTGATGCTTAAACCACTTAGGACTACTGACCTTAAGCCATTAAAATAAATCATTTTTGTACACTTCGAGAATTTTTGTGGTTTTTGAGTGCTAAAATATTTTGCATTTTTAATTTTTGAAGCCAATTTGGTTTGTAATATATCCTTATACTAAGAGATACTTACAGTAACCACAGTTAACATAGGTATTTTGTCTAATGAATTAAATTAAATATGGAGCTAATGTAATTATAATAATACCTGCCTACCTTCCCTAAGGTACCAGTACATGTTGAATTGGATGAATGGATTTTTGGGAAACAATGGATTCACTAATGTCCAGAGTTCGTTGAAAAATTAATAATGAACTTACAGATTATCAGAACCTTTGGAAGAAGGAGTTGGGAGAGATGTCCTGTCGACGGCTGACTCTTGGAAAGCAAGCAGACTTTAAGGTAAATGTAAAAGTGTGTGTGTGTGTGTGTGTGTGTGTGTGTGTGTGTGTGTATGTTTGTGTGTATGTGTGCATTGTGTGTGTGTGTGCGTGTGTTGGCGTCAAGAGGAAGGAGCTGCTATATTATAACAACCAGGAAAGAAGGAGTTTCTAGAATGGGAGCAAAGTTGAGTAATATTAGTGACCAATATCCAAGCTTCCCTCAGGAGGCAAAAGGAAAATTGATTCCTAGGCTGGAGAGGGAGCTTGAATAATTATACTAAGATAATGAGAAGTTCTTACACCTGGACCTTCGGTGAATGGGGATCAAGTTCCTTGTGGATTCTCACAAAATCTTTCAGCACTCCCCTGAGAAAAACGCACAGAGCCAGCACAGCGCACATGAGCATTCAAACACACACACACACACACACACACACACACACACACACACACACACACACATGCATGCACGCACACATATGCATTTATAATAGCTTTTCCAAAATGTCTAAACATGCATCCCAAAGCTCTAAAGACCACACGTCTGATCAGGGCAGCACTTGGAGACTTACAACTCCTGAGATGTGACATGTTATCTATGTGCACCTGCTCATGATTCCCCTGGCTCCTTTATGTTGGGACAGTGGCAGACGACACAATTCAGATAGGTGTAAGCAAGAGGAAACAAGAAACAAATGTTCAGATGACAAACCTGCCAGGACTGCCACAGGAAGTCAGCCTCTCTGGTCTCTGGTGCCCTCCTCTATGCTGCCCCCAGGTTCTGATTCGCCTCCCCCTGGAACAGGATGGTGCCCATAATCTCCTACCCTGGATTCTCTGGGCTTCCTGTTCTCTGGAGAACACAGCCCTGCTTCATGGTTATGATGTATGCATCTTCCCTTAGGTTCACATAGGTCCTGTGAAACTGGCTTTGTACCCATCCTAGGTGAGACAAGTTCTTTAGACCTAGCCAAATATGGCACTGCTTACTTCTCCTGGTGACATAGATGGGTGTAGAGATGAGTGTGCGTGTGGTACATGTCACCAAAA
>PVHP010042470.1:0-14976 GCA_004024765.1 Zapus hudsonius
AGGAGAAGGAGAAGGAGAAGAAGAAGAAGAAGAAGAAGAAGAGAAAAAGAGAGAAAAACATTAAAGGAATTTTGGGCTTGGGATTAGGAGAGACTTTCTGAAATGGCCTAACTACCTTCTGCCATTTTGTACTAAGTATTTGTACCAAGCATTGCTCTCAGCATTGATATAAAAGCAAAGCATTGATCAATTCTGACAAACACTGAGGATGTTCCATATCCTGCAGCATCAAATATTAGGCCAATATTTACTTCTGTTTGTAAAAATAAACACATCAATGTCATTACTATGCAAATTTGCTCTTATCCTTAACAAATAGTAAATTTATTCAAAATCCTTAATAGTCAATAATTTTTGAAATAAATTTCTTATATAAGTCAGACATTTATTGTAGATAAATAATTAAGAAATTTATTGGGGGTCATTCCACAGTAAACAATCTTCCAGCCTCACAACCTTAATTTAACTCAATGTGTGCAAACCTAAAAAAAAAAAAAAAGTCATGGTAGAATCCTATGGAGACCAAGATTATGGACTCCAATGAGAAGCTCCCTCTAGTCTTCAGCCAAAAGAGAGGCTGTGTTTCCCCTTTAACCTATACTGATCTCTCTCTCCGTTGGAGAATCTGTTTTTCTTTTTCAGAAGGTAGCAAGAACTGAGGACAACCAAATTCTACCAAGTCAAGAAAAGATGGGTGACTCCCTGGCAGGAGGATGAACCACCCCTCACACATCAGCGAGGGTGCTGGTGAAACCACAGAAGAAATGGTAAGATGAGCAAGAGCGCTGCTTCCACAGTGAGCCTGACAACCTGCACCAGGGTGATGGAGACAGACACTGAGGACACTCAAATCACACCAAAGCAGAAATCCAGAAGCTGCTGAGAGCTCAACACTAAAGTAGACTTAAAACACACCCACCACGGCTCAGGAAATTTTGTGGAAGAGGGGGTGGAAAGATTGTAATAGCCAGGATGGGAGGTAATATCCAGAGGCATTATCCCCCACCCTCAATGATTGTTATTTGCATGATTCATAACCCACAAGCCCATGGTGAATAGAAACAATCCCACTGAGAAGGGCCCTGGGTGGGATGGGGGCAGGGAGGAGAGAAATGGTCAAACCAACTCATGACGTGTCCATACAAAGTTTCTACTTAACAGAAGAAAGTCATGAAAGAAAGATATGATTAGGTAAGAAAAAGAAGGGTATTAATGGCAGGGAGAAGAGGGGTATAAGAGAGAATAATTGGGGGGAATAAGATCAAAATCTTTGTATAAAAATATCAAAGTGGTAAAATAAAAAAAATTTAAAAACTATAATTCTTGGGCCAGGAGGGGTCACAAGCAGAAAGAAATTTTCCATTCTTCTGTTGTAGACCAACTGCTCAGGGAGCATTATGTTGATCTATAAAAGAAAAGGCGTGTCAAGCCGTTAACTGAATGCTCAGTTCGAGAGAAGAGTCATCAAAGATCCAAGGTGCTAGTCTGGCTATGCATTTCCTCTTTAGCAGTAACAAAAATAGCTGATCTCCAGCAAAATACATTGCTAAGAACGCTACAGATCAGAACACACCTGTTAGAGTGTTTCCTCCCTTGTATGGAAGGTTCCGGACAGCATCGATCACTTCATCTTTTGTGCTGAAAGCATTCAAGTGCCATTCTATCCTGGGGTCTCCGCTGTACTGGGCCAGACCTAGAACACAAAGGTCAGAAAGCTCACTAGGAACAGTTACGTGCTGCTCAGAAATCTCAGGAATACTCAACAGGTGGAAGGATCAGGGGCTTGGGCTTTGTGACATTCCTGTCTTTACCTGGCTCAGTTCTTTCCAAAAGAGTTCCTGATTTGAGTTAAATGAGTCAAGTAAAATGTAGCAGAGGGAGTGTATGTATTTTCCAGCCATTTAGAAATTAGTAAATAACAGAGTATTGAGTATTTTTAAAAAGCCCTCATCATGTATGCAGATATAAAGTCTAGATTTTTGTTTGTTTATATTCTCAATGGACTTGACTTTTCTTAGTGGCTATTTAAACATTGAGCCATGAAGCTTTTTATAGTAAAAAGCATATTATTATTTTACTGTTTATAATATTGCCTGAAGACTTATAGCTTTTTTTAACCTTGGCTAGATTTAAATTTGGCAAAGATTATATTATACTATAAAACTATTTCCATTTTTTTACTTCAATGTTAGCCTAGATTCAGATGTTTAATTTAAACAAAAACCGCTGTGTGATAAATCCTTAAACAAGCTATCCCCTTAAACTTAATTTTGATTTTTACTGGGATAAGATTCTGACATTTCAGAGAATTAATGTTGCTGATGAACTGAAGGAAGGTGTCCTGGGAAAACAAATGAATAGTCAACAGTACGTGTCAAACATGTGCTTCTAGAAACAACAGGCAAGGTTTGATCCTGTTTTTCTGAAAGTCACTTTATAAAGATCTTTTGAAATTTCTTTAAAATCTCCCCCACCCCCAAATTTATATCCATGTCTGACTTCTTTGGCTGAGAGGAGAAGACAAATGTACCGATCCGTGTCTTCTCTGAGCCCACGTTGAAGGCTGTGACCAGATTTTCCAAGAAATTCCGAACCAGCCTGAAGTTGAACCTCCCGATGCTCCACGAGCCGTCCACCAGGATCACGATGTCAGCCACGGCTGGCGTTTGACAAAAGAACTTCACCTCTGCAAAGCACAACCAGAAAAACACGTGTTGGAACTTTCCAAAATGTGTGAGTCATTCTTAATGGCTCTCGGATAACCCAATGCTAAGAATCCAATCAAGTTCCCATTCAAGCAGGCATCTTTTTACAATCCTTCCCTTAAATGCATTCTTAGTTGGCAAATCTCATGGGGTAATGGTTGGCATCAGCCTCGGTGCTCTGGAAAGGGTTAGCAGAGTCCTGTCAGGTTCCAGCCAGCCTGGCAACTCATCCTTCTGTGTGTTTTAGAATGCTGGGTCTGTACGAAATTGTCCAGCTTCAGGTTCTAGCCACAGGTTCTGTCCAGGAAAGGTCCTAGCAGTGCCATTTGTGGGCCACCCAGCTGAGATGGGACAATAGCTTCTCCAGACAGTGATAGGAGGATGGAATGAAGGAAAAGTAAAGACCATGTGTTTATTCCAAAAATAGCACACAGACAATTAGAAAAGTAAGGCCCTTATTTGGAAGAAGAAAATTGGAAAAATACCCCAAAACTTCCCCATTTCCATCTCTTCATATCATTACTACATGATGATATTATTTTTGCCCCTAAAGATCATCTCAGTGATTGATGTTTTAAATGATTTCATTATGTGGATACCACAAACCCCACTGAGGAAGGCTTTCAAGGAAAAGAGAATGAGGGCGGGTTTGGGGGATGGGGAATTATAGAGTTTAACCTTTTATTAAAATGTTAAAAATATTTTTAATGACATAATTAGAACTCTACATAACGATCAATGACAGATCCTAAGAGGCTGGAGTGGCACTATCTAAGCTTGACCCTGACCATCAGGAAGGTCCCCAACCACCAAAGGAATGCTGGGGAAGATGAGAGGAAATGAACCTGTCATTACAACCTCAGGTAGGGTAGATCTGTGCTTGACAAGGTGAAAACCACTCGTATTCACACAGGGCCAAGATACTGGAATGTTCTTAAAGTGTTTTATAAATCTTAAAAATGTCCGAGCATTTTTGTGCTTTTGGATACCTTTGTTCATATGCCCACACTGATCTTCATCAATTCTTCCAGTGGACTGCTTAACTTTGCTGGATTGTCATATCAGGACTGAAAATTGTGTGTGTGTGTGTGTGTGTGTGTGTGTGTGTGTGTGTGTGTGTGTGTAAGAGAGAGAGAGAGAGAGAGAGAGAGAGAGAGAGAGAGAGAGAGCACATGTGTTCACTTAAACTTCTTGCCTGCCCAGGAAAATCCCAACTTGCTTTGTTTTTTAACGTGAAAATGACAGCAAAATATTTGAAATGAAATTTGTACACTGAAATTCAAAATACAAATGTCCATAAACAAAAATAATATGCCTTAAATATGAACTACTATGGCTGGCATAGGCAGTTTAAAATGTGTGTGTCTTGGCACCTACCACACCACATTGGCTTAAAGGATCTTGATTGTTTTTTCCATACATAAATATCCACAGAATTACCTTGATCTTTTCTCCAGATGGGGAAAAATGCATTTGCCAATGAAATACTCCAGTCTTCATTATGGAATATCTATTGGTGTACAACTCAATCCAAAGCTATAGTTTAAATTTCCTTTCTTTAGTAAAAGAAAGCTACCAGCTTTGCATTTGGGAGTAGCCTTACTGTAACAAACCAAGAAAAGTCTAAGAAAAAATACTGCCATGAATCACAAGATAGAAAATAATATGGTTTTGGACATAACCTGGGAATTGATGTTTTATTATGCGTCAAGAATCCATTTGTAATTGATTGGGAAAATGTAGAAAAGCTTTTAAAAAGAGAATATCTTCTGCTTATATAGAAGAGTAAGGAAGCTGGTATTTTCTGTTTTAAGAAACAACTTACAGTAAAAACATTCTATTTAGCCCATTCAAGACATAAATGACTTAGAGGTACAAATTTTTTCCAGTTCCAAAATAGGTTATCAAATTAACTATCAATCAAAAGGACTTTAATGATAGAAAGTCTTAAGAATGGGTCACCAAAAATGTCTTGTAGAAAATAAAAAAAGAAGTCTAGCATGTTGGCTCAGACTCATGATCCCAGCACTTGGGAGGTTGAGGCAGGATGAAGTCCATGAGCTTGAGACCAGTTTGAGCTACAGAATGAGACTATACTAAGAAAATAATAAAAATAATAATAATAATAATAATAGAAGAAGAAGAAGAAGAAGAAAGTTGCAACAGAGAGAACGCATACGTGATATGTAGAACTGAAAAAGAATCACCATGAAGAGTGTATAAAGAATCATGAACATACACTAGAGAACAGAGACTACTCATGGTCAATAACTGAATGAAGAAATGTTTAAGTATATCAGTGGATATATTTAAAAATCAAAACTAAGATCACAGTGAGATACAGGTTGATTATTATTCCTATCTAAATCCATGATTAGGTCAGAGTGCTCAGATCTATACACATATCTTTTCAACTGAAGAGGAGTATCAAGGTGGCTGTTCTTCCCACTTCGTACAAGGAAAGGTTAAGTAATTGCAGAGGTTAAAAAAAAACAATGCCCACAGTGAGAAGATAGAAAAGGTGAATTTATTTTTCTTTTCTTTACTGGCAATTTGGATACATGTGTAAAGTATTTTGAGCATATTCACCTCCCACTACCTTCTCCTATTTCCCTTCCCTTCTCATTGAACCCCTTCTAGAAAAGCTGAATTTGAAGACTGAGTACAAACTCTGAGCTGCTTAGTTACATGCTATTCAAGTCCTATCATAAAAGACAAGAGGGAAGGGGGGGGACAGGCAGAATGATTGCCATGTCCATGGATGCTTGTCCTGCATCTGACCTAGGATGAAAAACCACAACAACCTGCAGGAATGTGAAACCCGATCTCTGCATCAGAGCCAGATGAAAAACCACAACAACCTGCAGGAATGTGAAACCCGATCTCTGCATCAGAGCCAGAACAGTCCAGCAGTCACTCAGAGCTCGGAATCCTAACAGTAACTGGCAGTCCTATAACCACCACAGTCATCACACTGCTCTGCTCTAAATGCTGAGGTGTTAGGAATGTTCTGTATGCCACAGCAGTGTATAGGTGACAGATTTTAACTCCATGGCAGACAGCCTGGGAAGCAATAAGGTCTCTGTTAATGAAAGCAGATGGGCTAGAAGTGCCTTATTATGCCTGTAAGACCAGCACTCCAGAAATTGTGGCAAGATGATTATTGTGAGTTCAAAACCAGCCTGGGTTACATTGCATAATAAAACCCAGAAAGAAAGAAGAAGAAAGAAAGAAAGAAAGAAAGGAAGAAAGAAAGGAAGGAAGGAAGGAAGAGAGAGGGGGGAAGGAAGGAAAGGAAAGGAAAGAGAAGGGAAGGAAGGAGAGGAAAGCAAGGAAATAAAAAGAGGAAAGGAAGGAAGAAAAGAAGGAAGGAGGGAGGGAGGGAAGAAAAGGAAGGGAGGAAAAAGGAGGGATGGCAAGAGGGGAGGACTAAAGGAAAGAAGGAAGGAGTTTGAATAGCTGAGAAGCCTCAAGCACCCTCCCCATTGGTTGGATTATATGGCACTCCAAAGTGACTTCCAATAAGAAAATTTAAGATTACACCTTCCCATCCCCAGCTACCAAGATGAGCCAGAACTATTCATTATGCTTCTCAGCTTTGCAGAATTCAACTGTCCTGGATTTGACGATATCAATTTCCCTTGTCTCAATACAATCACTCATCTTTGCCAAGCAACATTCACATGTCTGTGAACTTTCATTAATTTTTTATTCCCATCTCTTATCCACCTTCTCCAAAGTGTATTTACCATCACCACCAAGATATCTAAAATAGATTTTACTTTCTTTGAAAATACATGGTCCTTCCTACACATGTATATAGTTTGCTTTTAAACAGTTTGCCCAGTTACCCGCTAGTTCTTGATTTTCCCCCATAGTCACTCAATAGACACTATTTTCAAATAAAATGTGCTCCAAGTCTGGAGCCAGTATCTGATTCCCCACTTTTTTCCTTCTTTATATAGATATAGCTACATATTTAGTTGTTCAAGGTGATTTTCTGCAAATTTTGACAACTTAGCCATTCCTGCTACCTTAATTCATTAATAGCAACCAGATCCTGACTTTTTTCCCCCGTTTTAAAGCCAAAACATCTGCTCCTTTTGATGTCAGCAGTCAGTGCTACATGGGTGGAGGGAGACAAAATATTCAACAGAAATCCTTAGACAAGAAGGAAGTCACCAATCATGTGAGTTCCAAAAGTTCTAGGAAGAGACTGAGTTGGCCAAAACCACTGAGAGCCGTCAAGTATCTGATTTTTAGAAAGCTTACAAATTCTCTTTTATCACTGTTTCTGTGCACACGTGCATATGCACTTGTGTACAGGAGGGTGGGCATAACTGTGCCACAGCATGTGTGTGAAAGTCAGAGGGTAACCTCTGGTGTCTGTCCTATCCTTCCCTCTTGTTTGAGTCAGGGTCCCTGTAGTATGTTCTGCTGCATGCACCAAGCTAACTGGCCCAAAAGACAGGGGATTCTCCTGTCTCTGCCTCCCATCTCATAATAGCAATGCTGTTTAAGACATGTGCTGTGCCTGGTTTACATGAGTTCTAAAGATCCAAACACAGACCTCATGCATGCCCAGCAAAGGCTTTACCCACTGAGCTGTCTCTCCAGCCCAACAAGTTCTTCTGGAAATGATAGCATTTGAAATTCTATTTAAGATAGAGCTAAGAATTCTTACCAATCAAGAATTCACATGTTAAGAATAACTTGCTGGAGGCCAAGCGAAAAGATGTCATAATTCATTTAAATTATCCTATCAGGAGCAGTGAGGGACGACCCAGGAGAAAACTGGCAATATTGTGCTAAGAGAACTCATCCCCTTGCCGTCGGGGTGGACAGGAACCTCCTTATGCAGGAGTTCGATGCATTTTGCAGGTGTTCAGTGATGACTTTCTAAATGACTTATCCTGTCATCTAAAAAAAAAAAGCCTATCAGCACAAATTATATTGCTTGGCACTGAGAAAAATAAAGCAGAAATGTTGCTTTCTGAACATGTTCTCTTAATCTTCTTGCAGGGATTGAGAACCTTTCTCCGTGAGTCCAAAACAAGTCAAAACTATGCCACAAATAGTTATTGAGGACATAGAGCAAAAGACATTGATGTATTCGGTGCAAAAATACAGCCAGCCTTTTGTACCCACAGATCCCACAACTGCAGATTCAACCAACTGTGGATTGAAATACTAACAGGAAGTTTTATCTGTACTGAATCTGTACCACGTTCTTCTCATTCCCTCCTAAACAATGCAGTATAACTACTTTTTTTTATTACGTGAGGTTTTGTAAATAATCTAGAAATGATTTCAAGTATATTGGAAGATGTATGTGTGTAGTATATGCAAATGTTAGGTCTGACCTGGACACCCTTGATTTTGATATTTGTGGCTGCCCCTAGAACCAGCTCCCCATAAATACTAGAGATGACTGTATTTTCCTTAACAAAAGAACACACACACACACACACACACACACACACACACACACACACACACACACACACGGAGAGGGAATATGGGTGGAAGTTGACATCTCCTAAGAGCCTGCTATACACCCAGGGTTGTAATAGAGATGATAGCACTTAATCGTCTCAACAGCCCACATGTCTATAATGAGTATTGTGCTTGTTTTACAAGTGAGAAAGGTGAAGCTTAGAGTCAACATATCTAAGACTGCATTGACTTCAAGGGCTGTTTCAACCAAAAACTATTATGATATCTACTAAGCCAGGCTGACACCCATAACAAAGACAGTGAGAAAAATATGAAAAAAAACTATCATTGTATAAAGTTGTAATTTATCCTCCCAGACTTCAAGCTGGAGTCATTAATCTTGCTAAGCCTGGCTATTCAGACTCCAGGAAACAGAAAATGTGTTTGCTGTCTTGTGCTTGACTGACTAGCTTTACAGTTGCTCTGTCTCAGCAAAATATTGTGGAAGGCTCAGAGGGCAGAGGAGAAAAGAAAATGGACTAAAATAAGAGGAAACCTTTCAGTTATACAATTTTCCTAATATATCAACTGCTTCTCAGCCTTTTAAAAATAAAATATATCTTTATTATCCATATTTAGATACACTGAATGAGCAAATAATGTGGTCTCAGCCTTTTTTAATTAAAACTCCATAAGAAGCCTTGTTAGACATTTTTTTCTAATCATTTCCTCATGAAATTTTAAGTTAGATACACTGCATATCTGTGTAACATAAATATCCTGTTATATACTTATGTATATCTATGCTTTATATATAAAAGGAATACAATTCTTTATCCTCTGCCACAAAAGCCATTCTTTTACCTCTTTAGGATTTATATCACTCCCACTGAAAATGCATGTGTTATTGTTTTGCAAAGAAAATTGCTTTCTCATGAAACCAGGGGCAACTTAAGGCATCTTTATAAAATAGATCCAAATAGTCAATTTTGTATCTTATATGGCTGAAACTTTACATATTTTTGATTTTCACTTTTATTTTTATTAATTATGAACTGTGCTATATGAAAAAAAAATGTGTGTTGGTATTATTTACCCTCTTCCCTGCTCCCATTCCACTGACGGCCCTCCTCAGTGGGGTTATTGATATTCATCATGGGATCATATACACAGTTTTAAAATTCTTCCATATTTTTCATGGGTTGACTTATAATTTGAATGTTAAATGTCTCCATAGGCCATGTCTTTGAATACTTGGTCTTCAGCTGATAGTGCAAATTGGAAAACTACGGAACCTTTAGAAGGTGGAATTTTACTGATGGAAGTGGGTCACTGGGTCACAAGGTCACTGGCCTTGAGAGTGATAGCTCAGCACCTTTTCCTGTCTGGTCTCTAATTCCTGGTCTTCCCAGACCCAAGAAAGCAGTACCAGCAGCACACTCTGGTGCCCTGGAACCACCTGCTGCTTTGCCTTCCCCACCACGATGGTTTAGACCAGCTCAAACCCTGGGTCAAAAGGAAAAAATCCCTTCCTCCCTTCAATGGCTTCTGGTCAGATATAAGGTCATAGCAGTGAGGAAAGTAGCTAACACAGCAATAGAAACACTTTCATTTTAATAGCAGACATTTTATAATAACAGAGAAAAGAGAACAAAGTGAAAAGGAGAGGAGAAAGAACAGGAAAGGGAAAACAAGTGAAGAGAAAAAAAAGGAGAAAGAATAACAGAAGGGGCAAGAGCAAAAAAGGAGGAAGAAACACAGAGCATGTCCAATGAACCAGGCATCTTCTAAAGTCTTTTTTAAAACTGTTTTATTTATTCATTTTCAAGCAGGGAGAGAGAGAGAGAGAACACCAGGGCCACCACCTTGTAGGTCTGGCTTATGTGGGTACTGGGGAATTGAACCCGGGGCCTTAGGCACTGGAGGCAAGTGCCTTAACTGCTTAACCATCTCTCCAGCCCCCATATAGTTTTTTTTTAATGTTTTATTTTTTAATGTTTTATTTCTAAAGTCTTTAATGCATTAATTTCAGCCCACATCTTATCCCCAATGTCCTTTTTCTGACCAGCCCCTAATCTCCTCCCCTCACTTGTAGGAATGGAATCAGGATTTAAGAAGCATTGGCACAAAACCCACCTTTAATGGTTAAGTTTTGTTGTCAACTTGACCAGTTAGTAATCTTGGGTGGGTCTCTGATGTTAGGCAGCCCTCTCAGTTGGGAGCAGGATGTAAAGAGGCTCAGGGGAGCTAGAAACAAACATCCCTTCCTGGGAGGGCAGGAAAAATTCCAGAGACTAAAGAAGTCAACAAGTCTGGGGAAGTATTTCAAGATCCCACCCTCAAGCTATATAAAAGGGAAGGAAACCTCTGCTGTCTTCCACTTCTCCCTGCCTGTTTGCTAGTGTGTTTGTGTGTGATATTGATGATGATTTCTCTCTCTCTCTCTCTCTCTCTCTCTCTCTCTCTCTCTCTCTCTCTCTCTCTCTCTCTCTCTCTCTGCTTGGGGGGGCAGCCTTTCGCCATTATAGAACTTCCCCTGGATCTGTAATTTGAATAAATCCTTTCCTCCCATAACTGTGTCTGGTTTTGAGGTTCATCCCAGTGGCGCGAGAGCTGACGACAGCACGACCTCTATCCCTGTGTTATAGTTGGTCCTCTGGCCCCTGCCTAACTGAAGCTTCAACTCCTACTTGTCCCACTCTTTCCAAACGGAACTCACACTCTTGAGTTTGGGAGATTTAAGGCCCAAAATAGCCAGTGGAAAAGGTGATAAAATTTTAAAGCAGTCTCTTAACTGTAGTCGAGAACCATGAAGGTGTTAATGGGAGTATGTACGTGAGCCCAGTGTGTGAAAATACAGCTCAGGGGAGCTGGGGAAATAACTCCATGAGCAAGAGTGCTGCTGTGCAAGCATGAGTGTGGTCTGCAGCATCCATGTGAACAGCCCAGTGTGGCCATGCATACGAGTAACCCCAGTCCTGCAGTTTGGTGCAGGTGGGAGACAGGAGACAAGATGAGCATCTGAGCTCACTTCTGAGCTGATCTGGCAAAAATACAGCAGCTCAAAGGACAGAGAGAATCATCTCAAAGAAACAATGTGGAACAGGACAGAAGATCTCCAATGTTCTCCTCACAGAGGGTATGCTCACACACACACACACACACACACACCACCAAAAATAAAGAAACAAAACACATCTGGAGAGTAATCATGGCACCCTGACCTCACAACTCAATTATAACACTGCACGCCTCACCAAGATAAAGCACTGTGTACCTGCATTGAGTTCCACTGGACTCTGTCAGCTCCATGAGGGTAGAATCCTATGATCATGCTCATGAGTTCATCCCTAGTGGCAAACTCAGTGCTCAGGACTAGGGAATAACTCCCAGATCTTGCTTATGTAGTCACTGTAACACCAACACAAAAGATTGGCCTCCTAGCGCTACATAGGCTGTTACTGAGTTGCTGTCCAGAGAGGACCCTGATGCCCACCCCCAAACACCACAGGCTATTGCCAAAGCTCTTGTTTGCCCATCAGAACTACATAGTAAGACCCTAGCACTGAGGACTCTACGTGCTTACTGTACAGAGAAATCAAGCTGGAGCTGATCTGGAAGCCTCCTCCCTGTTGACTGGCTGTCAGGATGCTGGAAAGAGCTATGCAGTCTATGGAGGGAGAAAAGTCATCAATGGTCTTAGCCAGCAATGGACCCTGCAAACTTTATGGCTGGTCAGCCAGGTCAAATGTTCCAACTGTTGAAACGGTGGCCTGTCTGTTTTGGGGGAAACCAACTGCTCTTTGATTGGACTTGAGGCCTACTCCACAGAAGGTAATTCCTGCCTAGTACCAAAACCTAGTCAGAAGCCTGTGGCTGGGGAGGTCACAAGCCCTAGTCAGGGAAACTATTACTGTTGTCTGGCTAAATGGTTATATTATGCCCACCAAACTCTCACTTTTGGTTAGAGAAGCTTCTCTTTTCAGATGGTGGTGACCATCATGGTGCCTCAAAACTCACCAAAGTGCTAAGAAGAAATCTTAGTGGAGTGTTCAGCACTGAGACATCTCTATCACACCCTCCAAGGCTCAGAGACCATTGAGAAAGAGGAGACAGTGAAGGGGAGACTTGGGAGTGGGAAAGGAAGGATGGTAGAAGGGGATTATGACCAAGTTATATTGTCTATATGTGTGAAACTTGTCAATAAAAAGCTTTTTTTTAAAAAAAAAAATGCCTCTTAATTGGGTTTAGTGACAGATGCCTATAATTCCAGCACTCAGGAGGTGGATCAGAAATTCAAAACCAATTTCACCTACAAGTTTAAGACTAGCTTAAGCTACATGAGACTCTGTCTTTAAAAAAAAAAAATCAATGACTCCTACAAAATGTGAAATATACTTTCTAATATTGGGGGTAAGGAGCTATTGTTTTATTATTTGCTTGATTTTTCAATTTTGTTTGACAATTTCATACTTGTATATAACGTATTTTCATGTTCATCCTCATTACCGTCTCTTATCCTAAACACTTTGTACTTCACAAATAATAACCCTCAGCCTCCTTCTGGTTCGTGGGGGAGGGGCACTCAGTGAGTAAATGAGGCTTTCCTGCACAAGCATGGGTAGAGGAAAATTTGCCAGAGTAGGGGCAAATTACCAGCATGACTTCCCCTTCTCTCAGTAAACATGATCTACCCACAGTTCTTCTTGGGTCTCATAAACTCCTCCCCAATCCATGATGGAGTGTTGGCTCATTTGGTCAGTTACTGCGAGAGTACATTTCTCTTCTAGAAGCTAGTATTCCAGAGTATGCTTCCCCATCCTGCAGCACTTAGGTTCCTTCTGGCCCCTCTTGATAACGTATTTTGTTTAAAAATGGATGATTCGAGATGCCTTGTTAAAAACAAAAAAGATGCCTTGTAAGACCTTCTGACCTGGGTTCAATTTCTCATTGCCCACATTAAGCCAGATGTGCAAAGTGGCTCATGCATCTGGAGTTCATTTACAGTGGCAAGAGGCAAGAGGCTCTGGCATGTCCATTCATTTTCTCTCTCTCTCTCTCTCTCTTTTCTCCCTCCCTTCCTCTCTCTCTCTTTCCCATAAATAAATAGATATTTTAAAAATAAAAATAAAATAACAATAAATAAATAAGTAAACAAAATGTGGTTTCACTATGTAACACAGGTTGATCTGGAACTCACTCTGTATCCCAAGCTGGTGATCCTCCTGCCTCAGCCTCCTCAGAGCTGCTGTATCAATACACCCCCCTTTATAGATCTGATGTTAAAAGTAAATACTTATGTGGCAGTTTTCCTTACATTAATTCATGTAGTCTTCACAAGGAACTCTGGAGTTCTCATGTTCCAAGCAAACAATCCGTCACATGCAGAAGTAGAACTGGAATCTTTGGAAGGTATTTAGACAAGCTCATACCTTAAGCATATCAAACTAGCAGTAGCAAGAACAGAGCAGCCATCCTCAGAAAAAAAACAACTACTTAATTTAGTGAAGGGTTTTATTCCAATATAATGGAAAATTTTAAGCATTCTAAGGCAGAAATCAGCAGTCAAAATGGTCAAAATGGGAAATATGTTAGTCGTTGTAGGTCATATGATCCTTGTTGGAACTCAGCTCTGGTATTGTGGGAAAGTGGCCATAGACAATATGTAAGGAATGAACATAGCTGTATTCCAATAAACTGGGCTTGGCCCGTGGACCATAATTTGCTGACTTGGAAAGAAAAACAAGTTCATCTTATATTGTTCCTAGAAAGTGAGACCCAGGGTCTCCCCCTTCTGCGATTACTGCAAAGAACTTAAAAAGACAAGAAAGAGAGAGAGAGAGAGAGAGAGAGAGAGAGAGAGAGAGAGAGAGAGAGAGAGAGAAGATGGCCCTAATATAAAAAAAGAAAAGAAAGACACGTGTGCTACTATTCCTATCTCCTATCTTTGCCAGTCAATCTGGTTCTGCATTCTTATGCAAAACTCCAAAAACAACCAGGGAAGGCTGTGTGACCAAGTGGAGGAATACTCGCTCGTGCAAATGTACCAACATTGTGCTCTAAGGCAAATAATACCACTTCGGTCTGCGAGTTAGTCTGGGATCAATGAATGAAGAAACATGCAAAACATATGAAAAGCAAGTAACTATGCAACTGCACGCACAGCAACTTCTGATAAAGACCTTTGCTCTTTGTATTAAGCAGACTCTAAACTATGTGAAATATGCCTGATGGTATCCGAGCATCGATCAATGCAGAGGCATCACAGAGAACAAAGAGCAGCACAGTCCGAGGCAACCACGTGACTGCCATATCTGGGAAATCTGGCATAAAAGATGAGGTTTTTGTCACTAGTGGCCTCCACCAATATTTCCCTCTTGGGAGCCCTAATGCCGGCCAGGGTTATCACCGCTGTTTTTGACTGCTTTCTCTTCCCTTCCCAGTAACATTTTGTTTTTTCTTGAGATAAGGCTCTCATTCTACAGCCCAAGCTGGCCTGGAACTCCCTTTTTGTAGCTAAAGACGGCCTTGAACTTGTGGATCCTGCTGAATTGCCCGCTCAAGGGCTAGGCCCTCAAGCATAGTCTAACACACTCAGCCTAGAAAGTGTGTGTGTGTGTGTGTGTGTGTGTGTGTGTGTGTGTGTGTGTGTGTACCTGTGCATACTGAAGCTAGAGGACAACCTCAGGTGTCATCCTCACAACACCAGCCACTTTCTGTGTGTCTTCTTCCTTCTTTCCTTCCTTCCTTCCTTCTTTCTTTCCTTCCTTCTTTCCTTCTTTCTCTTTTTCTTTCCTTCTCTCTCTCTCTCTCTCTCTCTCTCTCTCTCTCTCTC
>PVHP010042471.1:0-14970 GCA_004024765.1 Zapus hudsonius
GGTCTCTCGATGCTGATTGATGGCATTCTGTGGTTTCTTCAGCAACAGGGTTTTGCCTCAGGCCTGGGGAGGGCATTCAAGGGCTTTGACAGAATTCTGTCTTGTTTTTGGAACCTCATGGGTCACTTTGGTCAACAGCTCAGTGAGGGAAGGAACCGGTGACTGGGACCAGGGGTTGTCAGACTGATCAATTATTCACAGGCTTAGACTCTCTCCCCTACTACTCATGGCCCCTCTTGCCAGTTGATGCCCACTACTTGCTCAATAGGTTATAGTATGCTTGTGAGGATTTTATGTTTTTGAACCTAATTTGGTTTAGCCTGATGCTTAAGCCGTTCCCCTCCCCCCATTCCTTACCCCTCATTCATAACCTATCACTTCTTTCTACTAGTCTGCATAGAGTTGACATTTAGCCTGGTTAAGAACTGCATATGGGGGAGAATATGTGGCGTTCGATTCTCTGATCTTTTGAGTGTTCAGTTAGTAAGATCTGCTCAAAGTCAGACCATTTTTTCCTAAATTTTGATATGTCATTTTTCCTTTCAGCTGAGTAGAATTCCATTGTGTAAATACACCGCAGTTTTGCTGTCCATTCCTCCATGGATGGGCATTTGGGTTGATTCCAATTATGAATTGAGCTGCTATAAATATAGTTGTACAAAAGTTTCTGCATCAAGATGTGACATCTTGCGGGTAGATGCCTCGTAGAGGGATAGCTGGGTCCATTGGTAGTTCTATGTCCATTCTGTCTAGGAGTCTCCACACTGCTTTCCATAGCAGTTGAATGAGTTTGCAATCCCACCAGCAGTGAATGAGGGTTCCTTTTTCCCCACATCCTCGCCAGCAATGATTGTTGTTGGTTTTCTTTATGCCATTCTTACCAGAGTAAGGTGGTACCTCATTGTGGTTTTGATTTGCATTTCCCTGATGCTTAAGGATGCTGAGCACTTCCTTAGATGGGACGAGGTCATTTATGTTTCCTCCGCTGTGAATTCTCTGTTGAGATCAGTGCCCCATTTTGTGAGGTGGCTGTTTGAGATTTTATTATGTATTTTTTTGAGTTCTCTGTAAGATCTGGAGATTAGGCCTTTGTCTGAGTTATAGCTGGTAAAGATCATCTCCCAGTTTGATGGGGGTCTATTGACTCTGAGTATGGTTTATTTGTCTGTACAGAAGTTTTTGAGCCTGATCAGGTCCCATTGGTTAAGTGATTGTTGCATTTCCTGGGCTGCTGGCGTTGTGCTCAGGAAGTTTTTCCCTACTCCTATTTCATGTAGAGTTCCTCCTATTTTTTCTTCCAGGGTGTTCAGGGTTACAGGATTTATATTGAGGTCTCTGATCTATTTGGAGTTGATTTTTGTGCACAGTGAAAGGAGTGGGTCTATTTTCATTTTTTTTGCACGTGTTTATACAATTCGTCCAGCACCATTTGTTGAAGATGCTATCTTTAGCCCAGCGTACATTGTTGGCCCCCTTGTCAAAGACCAAATAACTGAATTTACTTCCATTTAAAGCTGGGTCTTCAATTCTGTTCCGTTGATCTGACTGTCTGTTTTTATGCCAGTACCATGCTGTTTTAGTTACTATGGCTTTGTAGTATGTTTTGAAGTCAGGCATGGTGATATCTCCTGAGTAGGATTTTTTACTTAGAATAGTTTTGGCTATCCAAGGTCTTTTGCCCTTCCAAATAAATTTAGAGATTATTTTTTCTACGTCTGTGAAGAAAGAGGTTGGGATTTTTATCGGCATGGCATTGAATCTGTAAATTGCTTTTGGCAGGATTGCCATTTTTACTATATTGAGTCTCCCTAACCATGAGCATGTAAAATCTTTTCATCTTCTCACGTCCTCCTCTATTTCCTTCTTGAGTGCTCAATATTTTCCTTATATAAGTCCTTTGCAACCTTGGTTAGTGATATTCCAAGGCATTTGATTTTCTTTGAGGCTATAGAAAATGGGACAGTCTCTCTGATGTCTTTTTCTGTCTGCTTGTCTTCTGCATATAGAAAAGCTACTGATTTTTGTGTGTTAATTTTGTATCCTGCCACATTGCTGAAGGCATTAATCACCTTCAAGAGGTTACTGATACTATTCTTTGGGTCTGATATATAAAGGATCATGTCATCTGCAAAGAGGGATAGGTTACTTTCTTCCTTTCTGATTTGTATCCCTTTTATGGCCTTCTCCTGTCTTTCGCTCGGGCTAGAACTTCAAGCACTATGTTAAAGAGCAGTGGTGAGAGTGGACACCCCTGTCTTGTTCCTGAATTGAGTGGGAACTCCTTGAATTGTTCCCCATTGAGAACGATTTGTGCTTTAGGAGTTTTGTAAATTGTCTTTATTAAGTTGAGGTATAGGCCGTCTATGCCTATTCTTTTCCAAAGCTTTGAACATGAAGTGGTGTTGAATTTTGTCAAAGGCCTTCTCCGCATCTATTGAGATAACCATGTGGTTTTTGTGTTTGAGCCGATTAATGTGGTGGATTACATTTATTGACTTGTGTATGTTGAACCATCCCTGCATTTTTGGGATAAAGCCAACTTGGTCTAGGTGGATAATATTTTTGATGTAGCATTGTATCCGGTTTGCTAGGACTTTGTTCAGGATTTTTGCATCTAAGTTCATCAGAGATATGGGTCTGTAGTTCTTTTTTTTTTTTTTGCATCCTTGCCTGGTTTGGGGATTAGGGCAATGGTAGCTTCATAGAAGGTGTTTGGAAGCCTTCCCTCTTTTCTATGCTTCTAACAAGCTTCAGAAAGAGTGGTTTCAGCTCTATGATGAAGGCTTGGTAGAATTCAGCTGAGAAACCATCTGGTCCTGGGCTTTTCCTTTTGGGAAGGTTTTTGATTACATCTTCAATCTCTGTGGATGTGATAGGTTTATTTAGTGCTTTTATCTGTTCTGGATTAAGCTTTGGTAGTTGGTAGGTGTCAAAAAACTTATCCATTTCTTCCAGGTTCTCTAATTTTGTGGAGTAGAGGTTTTGGAAGTATGACCTGATGCTACTTCCAATGTCTTCGGGATATTTTGTGATCTCCCCTTGTCCTTTCTGATTTTGTTGATTTAGGCTTTCTCAGTTCTTCGTTTGATTAGATTGGCCAGGGGTTTGTCAATCTTATTAACTTTTTAAAGAACCAACTCTTTGATTTATCTATTTTTAATTGTTTTCTTTATTTCCCATTCATTAATCTCAGCTCTGATTTTAATTATTTCCTTTGGTCTAGCTCCTCAGGTTAGCTTTTTCCATCTATTCCAATGATATTAGGTGGGTGGTTAGATGATTGATTTGAGACCTCTCTGTCTTTGATATGAAGGCATTTAGTGAATTGAACTTCTCCCTTAGGACTGCCTTCATTGTGTCCCACAAGTTCTGATAAGATGTGTTATCATCATCATTTACTACTAGGAAATTTTGAGTTTCCTGTTTTATTTCTTGGATGACCCAATCATTTTTTAGGAGTGAATTGTTCAGGCGCCAGTACTTTGTGCGTTTTCTGGATCCTGTTCCATTGTTAATTTCTAGCTTTAATGCATTATGGTCTGATATGATGCAAGGAACTACGTCAATCTTCCTGAATTTGTTTAGAGATGATTTATGACCTAGGCTATGATCAATTTTAGAAAAAGTCCCATGCGCTGCTGCGAAGAATGTATTTTCTGTGTCTTTGGGGTGGAATGTTCTGTAAATATCTGTTATCCCCAGCTGGTCAATGGTGTTATTGAGCTCCATTATGTCCCTGCTGATCTTCTGTTTGCTTGATCTGTCTAGAGATGATAGAGGTGTATTAAAGTCTCCTACTATGATGGAGTTAGAGTCTATTTCTGCTTTATTTTTGAGTAGGGTTTTCTTTATGAACTGTGTTGCACCCAAATTTGGTGCATATATCTTAATGATGGTGATATCTTCCTGTTGGATCATTCCTTTGATGAGTAAGAAGTGACCATCATTATCCTTTTTAATTGATTTTCATGTAAAGTTTATTTTGTCAGAAATTAATGTAGCCACACCCACTTGCTTTTTACTTCCACATGACTGATAAACTGTTTTCCTTCCTTTTACTCTAAGAAGATTGCTGTCTTTAGAGGTAAGGTGTGTTTCCCGAAGGCAGCAGATGGAAGGGTCCATTTTTCTGATCCACCCTGCAAGTCTGTGTCTTTTTATAGGGGAGTTAAGTCCATTTATATTCAGAGATATAACTGTGAGGTTTGCTCTAAGACCTGCCATGTTGAAAGGTTAATGGAGGTTGGTGTCTGTGCTGCTGTTATTAGCACACTGACTGTGATTGTCGTGCCTGATCTGATACTCTTCTGAGGTAGATTTCTTGTTTCTTCTGTGTGGGATATATCCTGTAGAATTTTCTATAATTTTGGCTTTGTGTTCAAATAGTTGTAGAGCTGGTTTACTTCATGGAACACTTTCAATTCTCCATCTATTATGAGGGATAGCTTTGCTGGGTACAGTAGTCTAGGTTGAAAGCCATACTTCTTTAGGCCCTGAAAAGTATTATTCCAAGCCCTTCTAGCTTTCATGGTTTCTAATCAGAAGTCTGAGGTAATTCTGGTGGATTTTCCTGTATAAGTTATGATTTGCTTTTCTCTTGCAGCTTTGAGTATTTTCTCTTTACTTTCTATGTTAGGCATCGTAATTAGTATGTGTCTTGGAGAATTCCTCTTCATGTCCTGTCTGTTTGGAGTCCTCTGGGCCCCTTGAATGTTGAGTGGGCTTTCTCTTGTTAGGGGAAGTTTTCTTGAATAATTCTGTTGAAAATATTTCCTATGCCCTTTGCCTGGGCTTCTTCTCCCTCTGGGATCCCCATGATTCTAATATTGGGCCTCTTTATGGTATCCCATATATCCCTCAAATTTTGCTCACTTGATTTCTTGAATTTATCGAAACCTATCACATCCTTATTAATCCCTTCTGTCTTGTCCTCAACGTCTGAGAGTCTGTCCTCCAGATTGTCAACTCTGGGACTGATTGATTCAAGGGAGGTTTTTAACAATTCCGTTTCATTTTTGGTTTCTGCTATAATTTTGTTTATGGTCTCCAATTCTTTGGTGAGATCCAATTTCTAGTCTATTTTTGTTTATGCTATGGGTTCCTGAAAATCATTTTTTAAGTTTTCTTAAGTCCCCATCAAATTTAATCAATTGATTGTCTAGCTCCTCCCATAGTTGGTTCACCTTCAATTCACTTAATGTGTTTCTGAATTCATTCATATTTCTCTGCATTAAATTCAGTCTGGAGTCTATGCTTGTGTTGGTGAGCTTCATCTCATTCGTGTCTTTTTTCATAGTTTCCATATCAGCCATTAACTGCTTCATGTTTGCATTGCAGTTGTGGTCAGGAGTCATATTATTCTCTCTTTGGGATTGTATATTTGTTGTCTCCACTTCCTTTCCACTTTCCTGTTCCATAATGGGACTAGGGGCCATGAGTTGGGGAGTTCCGTCTTTGATTTCTGTAGGTTTTTTTGTTGGTTTCTGCCCATGTCCAGGTAGGGGAGTGGGACTCAGGCACCCTGGGGATTGCTGTTCAGCCCGCTTTGCTGGAAAGATCACCAGGTTTGATCTTAAACAGAGGTCTTTCCTGTTGGGGTGTTCTGTCCCCAGAGAGGCTTAGATCTTTACCTGTCTGGATCCACATATTAGTACCACCACATATGCCCCTGTCCCCAGTTGGTATGCTGCAGTAGAAACAGCCCCAGCACCCCAAACTATGCAGCCCAGTGTTTTCCCACCTGACTGTGCCCTCCTGTCAGTGGCGTGTGGTCTCTGGTGCCCGCTGAAGCCACCTGTGCCCTCCTGGCAGGGCCTCTGCCCTCCCATCACTGGCAGAGGTTCCCAGGGGCCTGAGGTCTGGCCCCGCCCAGCAGCTGCGGTCTGGAGTGGGCTTCCAGAACTGAGCTTGGTCAATTTCCCAAGGAGTGCATCTGCCTGTGTATGTGGGGGTGTCTCGGGGAGAAGTGTGCCCAAGAATCGGGCACTAGAGGGAGGGGGCCCCAGGAGGGAAAGGTGCTCAGCCAGCAAGGGCTTGGGAAGCACCTGTGAGGAGACAATGGCGATGGCGGGAGCTTGGGGTGGGGGAAGGGCAGCTCTCTGGGCTGGTGCAGGAGCTGGGGATTCAGGGCGGGCTGGGGTCCAGGGTTTGGATCCCAGCTGGAAAATCAAACCTTTACAGAGAGAGTCCTGGCGAGGCTGCTACTCTTCCGCCATCATGCTCTGCCCCTTCTCTTTGTCTCCTTTTTAAGGTGAGAATATAGGTTTTTTTTTTTTAATTTATTTACATGTGTATGTTTGTGGTGGTGCCAGGGCCTCTTGCCACTGCAAATAAATACCAGGTACTTGGGCCACTTTTTTCATCTGGCTTATTTGGTTGGTTTGGGAATTGAACCTGGATTTGCTTCCAAGTACCTTTAACTGATGAGCCATCTTCCAAGCCCCAGCTTTATTTATTTATTTATTTAATTCTGTTTTTTTTTTTTTCTTTTGGTTTTTCGAGGTAGGGTCTTGCTCTAGCCCAGGCTAACCTTAAATTCACTGTGTTGTTTCAGGCTGTCCTTGAATTCACAGCGATCCTCCTAACTCTGTCTCCTGTGTACTAGGATTCAAGGTGTGCACCATTAGGCCCAGACTTAGATTGTTTTCATTTTAAAAAATTTAGTTACTTGATGGGAAGATAGATAGAAAGATAGACAAACAGATAGGGCACACCAGGGCTTCTTGACACTGCAAATGAACTCCAGATATGAACCACTTTGTGCATCTGGCTTTACCTGGGTCCTGGGGCATAGGACCAGGACAGCTACACTTTTCAAGCAAGCACCCATTAACCACAGAGCCATCTCTCCAGCCCTTGATTTTAAATCTTTCTTTCCCGTCTTTCATAAAATTTTCTCTATGAACTGCTTTAACTACTTTTCATTCATTGTGATATGTTGTAATTTTATTTTCATTCAGTAGACGCTTTCTGATTTCTTCTTTGACCCATCAGCTGTTTAGAAACATGTTTTAACTTCCAGCTAGGTGAAAACTTTCCAGATTTCCTTCTGTTAATTGATTTATAATTTAATTTCATGCAGTCAGAGACATATTTTGTATGATTTCAATCCTTATGCACTTCATGTGACTTGATTTATAACATTGAATATTGTCCATTCTGGAAGGTGTTTCCTATTGTTCTTCAAAAGCATGTGGATTCTACTGTCATTGAGTAGAACATTATGGCTGAAAGAGTTGCTGTAACCTTTCCGATTTACTGTCCAGTCACATTATCATTTAGTAAGAAATATAGAAAAACCTAAATGTAGTTCCTGAACAGTCTCTCTAGTGACATTTCTTGTATTAAAATAGATTTCATCCAGCCTTTTCAGACCTTGTATGAATACTGCTTGCTTGGTTTCTCTTCCCCCCTGCTTTTATATCTTTCCTTTCAGTCTATTGTATTTTAAAGTATTTCTCCAATAGACAAAATATACTTTAACCCTATCTATTTCTGCCTATTCTTCTTAATTCAATAAGATTTAATGTAATTACTGATAATAGTTAAAAGAAAAAGAAAATGAGGCCTGGAGTGATGGTAGTTAAGGTGTTTGCCTGCAAAGCAGAAGGACCCAACTTTGATTCCCCAGTACCCACAAAAAGCCAGATGTACAAGGTGGCCCATGTGTATGGAGTTGGTTTGCAGTGGCTGGAGGCCCTCACACACCCATTCACGTGCTCTCTCTCTCTCTCTCTCTCTCTCTCTCTGTCTCTTTCTTTCTCTCTCAAATAAGTAAATAAATAAAATATTTAAAAAAGTAAACCTGTGGGGTACATTTCAGATTCAAACCATACCTTATTGTGATTGTTTGATTGCTATGTTTGTATTCCTTCTTAGATTGTGGGAGTGTAAGTGTACCTAAATGTTCTGGGAGACCTTGATTGAGATTCCTTGGATGGACCTAAAATACCCCCTGCCACCTTCTAGCTAAAACTTGTGATTATTGAACAAATCACATCGAGATCTGTGACCCTTATTTGGCAGTGAGTGGAAACATAGTGTTTGGTGTTAGGTTGGAGAATAGAGAGGCATCAGGCCGTTAAATCTATTACAAATGACATAAAGAATGTGGGTGGGCACCATGGCCCTAAAAAATGTAGATTAAGGAAATTTTCTCTGTCTTATTTATTTAAAGCAATGGCTAAACATTGTAAGACATCTGAGGCTGGTTAGATATTGAAAATAAGAGCAGTTTCAATGAACAGACAATGAAGGTGGAATGGAGGAGAGTTGAATGTTTTTTAGTATGGTTTGGGTACAGTAAATGGGTATTAGAATACTTTTTGAGCACATTCTCTTAGTATCTGAAAATGTGCGTCTTATTTGGATTTTTTTTTTGCGTGCGCACGTGTGTGTGTGTGTGTGTGTGCGCGCGCGCAAGTATGTGGAGACTGAAGGACAACCTTGGGTGTCATTCTCAGGAATTCCATCCACCTCCTTTGAGACAGTGTCTCTTATCAGCCACAAACACACCAATCAGATTAGGCTAACTGGCTAATGGGCCCCAGGGATCCTTCGAGGTCTCTGGCTTCCCTGCACTGGGATTACAAGTGCATGGCAGAACACCAGGCATTTTATGTGTTACTAGGTATTGGAAACAGTATCTTATGCTTATGAGCTACCTCCTCAATGTCTTAGTTGGATTTTTTAAATATCCAAATTGACCCTAAGTCAACAAAATCTAGCCTAGCCTCATTACTAGCACTTGGCACATGCTTGAGATATATATATATATATATTTGCGTGTGTGTTGATGATCAAATCAACATGTGAATCAATACTTTTCTGAGTGTGTGATGTGTGTGGATAGATGTTGTATATGTGCACGTGGAGGCCAGAGCTCCCTTCTTCAATCAGTCTCCACATTGGTCTTTGTAACAGGGAAGGCCACTGCACCTAGAGTTCATTGATTCAGTTAAACTAGTGAGCCAGGAAGTCCTAGGAGTTCTATCTCCAGCTCCCCAGTGCTGGAATTATAGTGCCTAGCTTTTTATCTGAACTCAGGTCCTCAGGCTTGCAGGGCAAGCACTTTATCAACTGAGCCATCTCCCCAGCCCTGAATTAATATGTATGTGTGAGGGAATTGAATTAAGTATGTCCTCTACAAATAAAAAAAAATCTGGGTAGGGTATGGTGGTGCACACCTTTAATTCCAGCACTAGGGAGTCAGAGGTAGGAGAATCACTTATGAGTTTGAGGCCAGCCTGGGTTAACAGAGCGAGTTCTAGGTGAGCCTGGGCTATAGTGAGACCCTACCTTGAAACAACAAAAAAAATCTGCAGAAATATTCTAGAACACGAATGTTTCCAGGAGAAATATGTGCGATCCCATATTATATCTGAGGTTACTGTGAACTTGAGTCCCATTATGTGTATATTGCTCTAAAAGTGATTTTCATAAATATGTCACAAATCTTAAAATTTTATTTACCCTTCTTTTGTTGTTTTCAAGGCAGTTTAGATTGGTCTGGAATTCACAGAGATTCTCTTACCACAGCCTCCTGAGTGGTGGGATGAAAGGATTGTGCCACCGTGCCTGACTTGTCTTTTCCCTTTGACCTAAAGATGCTATATCTAGAGAGTACAGCAACCTGAAGGAATCACTCCAAGATGTAGATAAAGAGCTAAACTAAAATAATGTTCACTACATGGTTATTTATAATAGCAAAGAAATAAAAGAGAAGTCTTGCTGGCAAAAACTGCATGATGTGTGTCACGATTTGCTGTGTCATCTTTCTTTTGAGAACACAGGCCAGTTCCATTCACAGAGACCAGCCCTGGGAGAAGAGAGAGAAAGAGAGAGGAGGAGGGGTGGGGGGGGAGAGCTAAGAGAGCAAGGGAGGAGGAGAGAGGCCGGGATTGCAGCATGGAGGGATCAAGAAATAGCCACAGGAACCCCGCAGAGAGTGGTGGGATAAGCAAGAGGCCCACAACCACAGCCAATCAGTCAACACAGGATGAGCCAGACAGACACCAACATTTTCAACACAACCTAAAGCAGAAGTACAGAGACCCCTAAGAGCTCAACAAAAAAGCAGCCTTAGTACTCACCCACCATGACTCAGGGAACTGAGCGGAAGAGGGGACAGAAAGATTGTAAGAGCCATGGTGGGGGAGAATATCCAGAGTCATTGATCCCCTCAGTAACAACATACAAAGGGGGATGGAACGGGGCTGACTCCTAGGCTATCCATAACCCTCTACCTGAAGGACAGATCCAGACTTCCCATGGCAGAGGATATCCAGCCAACTGGGGATAGGGAAGAGGGAAATTGGAGAAGTGGGGATACCGACTCATTATTGGCCCATTCAATGTATCTAAATACAGAAAGGAAAAAAAGAAAGAAACATCCCCGGGGATGCAGACAGGTGCAGGCATCAGGGGCTGTTGAACAGTGTGGTAAGTGGGAGTTATGCAGAAACATGACTGAATTCAGAGGCAAACCTCCAGCCCCCTGCCTGCGTTAGACCCCAGAGGCCATGGAGCACCCTCTGCTGGAACTCTTGCTACACAGGGAGAGGAGCTGACAGCAGGGCTGGGAAAAGGGAGGGTGAGGCAGGCTATTAGCACAGGCTGCTGAATCTTTTGGAGAGAAAGAGAGAGAGAAAGAGAGAGAGAGAGAGAGAGAGAGAGAGAGAGAGAGAGAGAGAGAGAGAGAGAGAGAGAGAGAGAGAGAGAGAGAGAGAGAGAGAGAGAGAGATCCCTGGGTTGCTCTGGCTCTACCATGGGCAAGGAAACAGGAAAAATGCTCCTCATGGATAGGGGCAGGATGCCTATTGTAAGCCTATATCCATTGTGGTTTTGTCATGTATTATCTCAGTTTACCTTGTTTAACTATATCCCCTGCCTTATAAAACCTGTTAGTTTGCTCAGGAGTTAATTTACAGAAAATTGTTCTGGTGCTATAGAGATGTTTTTGGTTTAGACCTTTAGACCTTCTCCTTCAACAATTATTTCAAGTTCATCATTTCATGCATAATCCAGAGCTCAGGGGAGGTGTTTTACCCCTTTTAGCCTCTTCCAAGTGGGCTGGGATACGTGGTGCATGATGTGTGGTATATACTCTATGTTGCCTGTTTTGTGTTTGTGGCATGTGGGGGTGTGTGTGGGTATGTTTGTGGATATTATGTCTCATATGGTATGTGTATGGCATGTGGCGTGTGACATGGTGATGTGTGGAGTCCGTATGGTATGCGTGGTGTGCATGTGCTATGTGTGTGGTGTATGTTCTATATTTGTGTGTGGTGCACGTGTGGTATGTATGTGCCCTGTCTTGTGTGTGTGTGTGTGTGTGTGTGTGTGTGTGTGTGTGCAATCTTTGTGTTCATGGTGAATAAAGACTTATGTAGTGTTCTTTGGCTCAGAGCACCGGATGATTTTGCTTTCCCATGATCCTCTTCTGTTCCACACTGCAGCCTTCCAGGCAGCCCCAACCCTCACACCCACACAGGGTTTGTGTGAGAAGCCGTGTACTGAATGCTCACAGCAGTAGCTGGCTTTCTTACGGCCACTCATCCCCTCCCTTCCTAAGACTCCCAGTTTCCTCTCTGTTCACACTCTAGGCTCCCTTCACAAGTCCAATTCTCTGCCTTTAATTTGGGGAAACAATGTGAGTCTGTACCAGATCCTCACTTCAGAGACTGTCTTGTTAGACCTCAGCATTCAGGTTCCTAATAAACTAAGGACCATCTACTCTTAGGTTAGTTTTCCAGAGGCAGGCTTTCATAAAGGATCCATGTAAACATTATGAGTTACATTGAATTTTTCCTTGATAGTATGCTATGCAAGCCCATGACCTACCAGTGAGCTATATCCCCAGCTTTCATGTAAATATTATTTAAGAAGAATATCCAGCAAAATACTTGCTGGAGGATAGGTGGGTAAATAGAACAGAGGAGGATAACAGGATAAGAGGAGGTGTGAGATCAAGTCTTCACAAGGGTGGTTTTGGCTCAGTCTCTTATGGACCTTTGGAGCTATCTTAAAACTGTCCCCACTGGAGATCACAGGAAAGTTTGCCAGCCATTTGTTAAGAGCTTCCCCTGGGGACATAGATTCCCAGGCATAATACCAAGAGATGCAGGTGCAGGCTGGGTGGGAGGGGAAGTGGATGTGACAGTCCAGGAAAAGTGAATATGCAGAACAGTTTATATGCACTCCAGGAGAGCAGAAGCAGCTGTCCCCGAGGCACTGGTGACAAGAGCCATCCTTACTGGCCTTTCACTCACTGACTTTTGACGCATGTTGTGACTTCTCAGGAACACTGAAATTTGCAGGGTGCTCACCATCAGAAGACAAGGGTGAGTATTCATGCTGAGCTCTGAGATCTGCAGTAGCTTGGCTTTTCTCCTAGAAGGGGCTAACACACACCACATGCACCACACACACACCCTGGCTAAGTTCCACCCGATCCCAGACCTTCGGTGCTGGGGTGGTGCTGTATCAGTTTCCTAAGTCCAGGCAGAGGTCACTGGCATGAACTTTGTAGTGGCTGGACTATTCCTCCAGAATACTCAACATTGTCTCTTTCTTTTCCTTTTCCTTTTCCAGAATTCATTCCATTGATGTGAGGGGAAAAGTTCAGGAATTTCATCCAGATTTGGTCCATCAATACTTTGCTAATAGACTTCCTTTCTGTGTTAACTTATTTTGGCGTGTGTGTGTTCCTATATATGTGGCCATGTGTGTGTGTGTGGTGTGAGTGCATGTGTGTTCACATGTGCATGGAGGTCAGAGATCGGCACTAGGTCCTTCCTCAATCCTTGTCCACATTATTTTCTTTGAGACAAAGTCTCTCACTGAGCCTGGAGCTCACTAATTCAGCTGGACAAGCTAGGCAGTAAGTCCTAGGGACCTGCCTGCCTCTGAGGCCTCCTGAGCACTGGGATTACAGTCACTTCCTATCATGCCCAGCATCTGAACTCAAGTCCTCATGCTAGTACAGCAAGCACTTACCTACTAAGCCACCTTCTGAGAGAGAGAGAGAGAGAGAGAGAGAGAGAGAGAGAGAGAGAGAGAGAGAAGATGGGCACACCAGGGCCTTCAGCCACTGCAAACGAACTCCAGATGCATGCACAACTTTGTGCATCTGACTTATCTGAATTTATGTGGGCATTGGGGAATCAAACTTGGGTTGTAAGGTTTTGCAGAAAAGTGCCTTAACCACTGAGCAATCTCTCCACCCCCCATAGAATTTTGCAAGAAAGAACCTTTAGCCACTGATAGGTTTTGTTTTTGTTTTGTATTTTTTTTTTTTGGTTTTTCAAGGTAGGGTTTCACTCTACTCCAGGCTGACCTGGAACTCATTATGTTGTTTCAGGGTGGCCTCGAACTCATGGTGATCCTCCTACCTCTGCCTCCTGAGTGCTGAGATTAAAGATGTGCGCCACCATGCACCCGGCTTCCTGATAAATTTTTAATTTCTTTAACTGAGCCTGATTCTTTTTCCCCCAGTTCCACAGCACTTTCCTCATCTGTTCTTTGTAAAAGTGCTGCTGGTCTGAACACACATGCAAAGAATTCCTCCTGACTCACCACATAGCTGAATACTGACCTTGTCAGGCAATCAGCCAACAACACGGAGGCTCTGGAAACCAGAGGCTGTGGCAGACATCAAGGAGACATCCTGCAGTTTCAGATATTTCTCCTCCAACATCCATGTCTGATATCTTTGCATTTTGGAAAAGTGTCATTGAAAAATGGGTAAGTATATTTTCCCTTGTCCCCAAAGACTCCAAATGACAGCAGAGAGATTACAATAAAAAATTAAATGTACAAGGACAGAGAGAATTGGCAGAGCTACAGAAACAGATGGCACGTTGAGAACACTGTGGAAGCTGGAGTCAGTGGGAACTGACTTAGACGAGTAACTAAAGTTTCTGTAAGCTACACAACTGGCCAGTCGGGAGAGATGTGCCCGCTGGTGCAGTAATGGCATGTGGTGACTATTGAGTGGGGGGTAGCCAACTACACTCTGATTGGATTTGAGACTTACTCCATGGGATGGAATTCCTGCCTGATACTGAAAACTTAGCCACAAACCTATGGCTGGAGTGGTGGCGCATGCCTTTCATCCCAGCACTTGTGAGGCAGAGGTAGGAGGATCCCTGTGAGTCTGAAGCCACCCTGAGACTACAGAGGTCAGCCTGGGATACAGCAAGACCGACCTCCAAAAACCAAAGGAGGAAAAACAGCATGTGGCTGTGAGGTCATAGCCCTAGGGGCTATGTTTGCCTAATTGGACCTGTTGTCGTCATCAAATTGCCCTCTAAATTTTGATGTTTATGCCCATAGCTTCTGATCACCTTTGGTCAGAGTAACTACTGAGGAGACTCAAAATTCATCAAAATGCTGAGAACATGGGACTGTTGGGTTTACACCCTTGAATGAAATATCTCCATTCTGCTCCACAAGGCTCAGGGAACATTGCAGAAGACAAGGTGGGAAGGACGTAAGTACTGGAAGATGGGAAAGAGTTTAATTTGTTAGCACCAAGGCAAGAAATCTAACAATGTCAGCAAGCTGAATGCAGCAGAACCAAGCAGCCGTACACAGTTGGTCCAGCTTTAAATAGTGCATTAATACAAATAAGGGAGATGTGTACAAGACTGTCCTGTTAGACACAGTACAGAGACTGGATCAAAACTAACCATTCTTTTATGTTACAAGCTATTGTAGCCAAACAGGAGAAGACAATTCCTCTAACTTAATAAAAATTCTCTACCAATAATTTACAACAGATAGAGTACATAGTAGTACTGATCCTAGAGTAGTGCCGTTCCTAGAGTAGTTCTGATCCTAGAGTAGTGCTGATCCTAGAGTAGTTCTGATCCTAGAGTAGTGCTGATCCTAGAGTAGTGCTGATCTTAGAGTAGTTCTGATCCTAGAGTAGTTCTTAGCCTAGAGTAGTTCTGATCCTAGAGTAGTTCT
>PVHP010042472.1:0-15230 GCA_004024765.1 Zapus hudsonius
CAGAAAAGCAGGTAGGATGTGGGTTTCTGGCACCAAAACATACATACAGTGCCCCATGTACAAACATACCTCAGCACAGGAAGCTTGTCTGACTTTTGCTCTCATAATGATCTTTGACAGATATTCTGTTAGTATGCTTATAATGGGTTTCATTATGGCATTTCATATTTGGTAATATACTTTGGTCCTGTTCGTCCCTTACTAGTCAGTGATCTTTTACAAGGTCTCAGTGCATATGCTTTCATTTATCATTTCTGTCCATATACTTATAATCGGAATGTGTATCCCTACTTTGTAAAATGTAGTTACAATATAAAATGTAATAGAATTTCATAAAACATCTAGCCAGTTTATTATTCTTTTAAAGAATTGATAAATCACATTTTTAAAAATTCTCAGTTCTGACTTCTAAGGTTAATATTGATGGATATACTCTAAATAAACAAAGGGTCTTTAAGAACATAAAAAAAAATTTGAATACCAAAGGTATGAAAAACAGCTGCCTTCCTACCTTTATGACCAAAGGACAAAAACGCTTTGGAGTCATCTATGTTCTTGTTAGACTGCAGAGCCCCAGGCTTGCCAAATCAGAGTCTGCATTCCATACAGACATGCAAGGCACAGTTTAAGAGGCAGTGTGTTCAGTAATATGTGTGTTGATAGTGTCTTCCAGTTATTAACAGGTTTTATTTAATTATACCAATTCAATAACAACTTTGATCAAGAATGGGCAAACTATGGCCCAAGACCAATGAGCAGCCCTGATTTTGTAATTAAAGATTTATTAGAACACAGCCAGACCCATTCCCTTTTATTTTGGGCTGCTTGACTGCAGGGAGTTAGTAATATACCAGAGACTGCAAGGTAGTCTTTGTCCCTTAGCAGCAAAAGTGAGTGAACCTAATTGAAAGCTGTAACAGTAAAGTGATAACTTCACAGTGTTATTGTTAGAGAATAAGGTTGTCGTGGTCAGCCACACAATGCTGGGATGAATCTCCAAACTAGGCAGTTATGGGAGGAACAGATGTATTGAAGCTTCAGATCCAACGGAAGTTCCATAATGGTGAAAGAGACTGGCCCCCTTTACATACAGAGAAAGAGAGACAGAGAGAATGAGAGAGACAGGGAGGGAGGGAGGAGGGGGGAAGGAATGGGAGGAGAGGGGTAGGTAGAGGAGAAGAGAGGAGACCCATCACCAACACCACATACACAGAACATCAAAACAAGCAGGTGAGGGCCTTAGTGAGTCTTGTTTAATTAATTATCATGAAGGCGCTGTAGACAGCACCGTTTTCTTTTGACATTTAAAATTCTTACTATACTAAGCTGACGTCAGTTTTTTTGAACATCAGAGTCTCTTTTAATTCAGAGTTGCATGATTTATCCATGTTTTCACTTTATAAATCATCTGTCCTATTACATTTACTTTATATCTTTGTTTTTGTTTACCAGTCATGAGTTTATAAGACTGAAAAACTAGCTTTTCATTGAGATAAAAACTCTATTGTGTTTAAAAACAATGCTTTGAGAGCCACCTTGTGGACGTGTGAGTTCTTCATACCTCTCAGTTCTCAGAGCTATTTCTATCCTAGATAATTCACATTTATTATTTGTTATAATAATGCTTAGCATTAATTAGGTGCTTATAAGTGTCAAGAATTGTTATTCTTTTATGTATCTTGCTCAGTCACCACTCCAAACTGTGATATAGCTTCTACTGTCATTATCCTTTGGAATGGCATTTCTGCAAGAAATTCAAATATAACATGAGATACTCTAGGCCATGGAGTTCCAATGTGTACACAGACAATTTCAGGCTCTCTTTATCTAAGGTACTGTCACTAAACACAAATTTATAAAACACTATTTCAAACATAAAGTATCCTTCAGGCCTCTCATACCATTCCCCTTTAATATCTGAGATACACCTTGGTGAAAAGCCACCGCTATATCCTAATTGTCTGCTGAAACAAGAAGGGAGGGTAAGGAAAGTCAAGTGCCCAGGTGTGAGTTGCTCAAGCTTATGGAACGTGGCACCCCTATTGACCAAGAATTGCCTCAGGAATGAGGCCCTAAATTTTGTGACTTCATTTCTTGAAGCCTTAGACAGCTAAACGTTTCTTAAACTTTCTCTTCTATTAAATGAAGTAGGCATGGGACATACGATACTTATTTCAATGCTTTTCTATGAGAAATAAACGCAATGATGTATTAAATTCTCTTGGAAACTAGCTTGAAAAGTCTTTTTCAGAAAGATATATAAAACATAACAAAATTTAAAAATCCTAACTTAATCCCTGACTGATTAAGCCTTCTGGAGGTGGAGCCTTGCTGGAGGAGGTGTGTCACTGGTGCTGGGCCTTGATATTGGTTTGTCCCACCCACAGTGTGTTCTTTTACTGCTACAAATAGGAAGTTACAAGCTGTTTGTTATGCTTTGCTTTCTCTGTCCCAGTGAAACTTCCCTTTCAAAGTGGTAAGCTTGAAATAAACCCATTTCTCCCATAAGATGCTTCTGATCTCTGATTTTTGCCAGCAAAAGCTAACTGCCACAGTGCCATTGCTATATTACTGTCCTCACAATGATACTGTTTCAGAAAGCTCAGGGTTTTTGTTTGTTTTAACAGAGCATACCTCAAGAAATAATAGCAGCTTATATTTGGAAAGATAAATGAATCATTACAGGTGCAGGTATTTTTGTTACTGAACCATTGTTTCCAATGATGATTCTCATTTTAAGTTAAGTTAATATTTTAAGTAGAATTATTACATTGTTTTACTCAAGATCTCAAAACCTACTTGGTTTTTTTCTGGTAGGCATTCCTACCCATTCTGTGCTGAATTTCTCTTTATAGACACTACCAGGAGTTGAGATTTTGTTTTGTTGTGTTTCGTTTTGCATATATCATAGTGTTTTTATATTAGGTGAAAATAATCTCTCATATGATATGCATATTGAAAGTAGTTATCTGACCTGGCCTACAGGTCAGTCAACGAAGACCTTAAGGAAGGGGGTGAGAATGAAAGGGACAAGAGCTGCAAAGAATGGAGACAAGACAAAATTCTGAAAAGTCTCACTTCATTGGAGCTCAGGCAGAAGCTTATAAACCCTCTCATAGGAGGAAATACATGGATGCTTGTGTAGGAACTGCGTAGCTGGGTTGCTAAGTGACCTGACTGCAAGGAGAGGTCATGTGATTTCTAGGAAAGAGCCTAACCAGCGAGAAAAGGAAAACTAAAGCAGGGAAATAGAAAACTTTGCTCTGGTTAGTAGAAACAATGGCAGAGACCTTCAAAATGACGTTGATGCAGTTAAGACATAATTAGCAGCTCCCCACAGTTATCAGGAATTGCTATTGAACAAGTAAGAACCATATATACTCACAACCTAACTTGAAGGATATTTTATGCCTTTCATTGTCTATATCTACCGTTAGTCTTCTTTTCACGATCTGCTGAATTAATGGCAGCTGGAATTGAATGAATTTATTATAAGCTGTGTGATAATTTTAGTAGCTGTCTGCTTCTGTGCTTCTCTGCATCACTCTGCCTAAATCAAGTTAGAGTTTCCGCTTCCTAAAATTAATGGGGGGGGGCAGTATTGACTATTTACTTGGAGTTTTGGAAACTATTAGTCAAGATTCTCTTCAGGAACTGAACCAATAGGATGAATATGCATTATAAAGGGGATTTATTAGATTAGTTTACAAGATTCAGGCTGGGAATTCCAGCAATAGCTGTCTGCAGGATAAAGAATTGGAGAACCTGGTAAGCTGCTCAGTCCATGAGGCTGGATGCTTCTAATGTGGCACTGAAGACCTTTTGGGTTTCTGGATCTTCAGTCCACATTGGAAGGCTAATGATGTGGGATTCCATTGTCCTGAAGAATGGCAGGAGCAGAGTGGATGCATGCACCAGCTAGTAGTATGGGCAGCCAGGCAAAAGGCACTGTGTCCTCCTGAAGCTTCTTTATAGATAGTCTATCACCAGAAGGGCTGCCTGCTCTGGGGAAAGGTCTCTATCATCCTCCCTATTGCGGTCAGCTTTCTAGTTGCTGCGCAGAAAGAACCCAAACAAAAGTGGCTTATAGAGGAATGGGTTTATTTGGCTTACGGACTCGAGGGGAGACTCCATCCTAGCAGGGAAAACGATGGCACAAGCAGATGGCTGGACATCACCTCTGCCACAGCACTGTAAACAGCGGCAGGAGGTGTGCCAAACACTGGCAAGGGGAAGCTGGCTTATAACCCCCATAAGCCTGCCCCCAACAACACAGCTTCATTGAGGTTGTAAAACCCAAACTGCCATCAGCTGAGGATCGATCTGTCAGAACACATTCATTTGTTTGTGGGGGACACCTGGATCAAACCATGACACTCCATCATTCCTTCCTGGAAACACCCTCACAAACTGTCCAAGCATGTCTCATAATAATAAACAGAAAAGTTGGACAACTTTGTTATGGAATGGGTGAGTTTGTAGGAAGAGGAGAGCATTCCCTATGATGGCTTGCATTTTCATTCTGAAGTAAATATTAAAGTTATTTAAGTGTAAAGTGGTCAGAAGTGTGAGGGATGAATAAAATACTGTAGCATAGTCTCCATGAGATGCGAGAACAAAATGGCCATAAAGAAGTAGAAGTGCTGTTCAATGTGAAAAGCTTGTTGAAGTTGAAACTGTGGTTCTAGAGTCCTCTCAGTTTGTCATTCTGTATAATTTTGCTTACATTCCAGATATGTTGGGCCACTGTGGCTTGCCATTTTTTCCAGTCACTTAAGACAAAAAGGCAAAGGAGAAATTGGCAAGAATATGATTGAAATATTTAGATCTGTTACCTAAACTAGTTAAACTGTAAGAATGAAGGTCAGGCAGGAGAGGAAAGCTGATTAATGGAGAGTAGAGGAATTGGAGGCTGGGAAGATGGCAAGCGTGAGGACCAGGGTTCAGATCCCCACTGGCTGGGTGTGGTGGTCACTTGTGTTCCCAGCACACAAGAGGTGGAAACAGAATCCCAGCGAGGAGGCTAGCTAAACCAGCTGAATCAGCAAAGTCGGGACGCAGGTGAGAGAGACCTTGCCTCAGCAAGTGAACAAGACATCTAATGTTAACCCCTAACACACATGTGCACACACCCACACAAGCGTGCTCACATGCATACACATATGCATACCTCTATATGCAAAAGTGGAATAATAGAACTGGCTTAGAAAACAAAATTGATTAAGCTTAAGACATGTACTAGTGATTTTGAAAGTTGGGAATTGATCTCAGAATATAGTCATTGGTAAAACCTAGAGAAGAACAGAAAATACCTTTAAAATGAGGGTGTTGAGGAATGAAGGGCTGAGAATTTGGGGTGACCACATAGAACATGCTGTTAGTTGGAAAGATGACAGCAGGTGGGGTGGGAAGAGTGACTAGGAGTCACAGGCATCAGGACCTTGGATCGGTTTGGGTAACAGTTGATACAACTAGATGAACTGACCCTTAAGGGGCAGATTTTTTCTTTTTCAAAAGGAGAGTATATAATATTCTAAAAAGTAGAGGGGAGGAGAGAGCTCTACCTTGAAGATAGAGCCTCTAGACACAATGAGGTGAGAGAAGTTGGCACGGTTTGTGATGAGTGATGGTTCCATGCCCTAGCATGGGACAGTAGTGCAGAGAGCCAAGAACTCTCTTGGAACTGAGGCAAGAGCAAAGTAATACCATGTACTGCAGGGCAGTGGCACAACATCACTTGATTCTTGTTTCCCGTTCTCATATGATGTATCAGAACCTTAACAGATCCTCAGAGGCCCTGATCATCCTGACTGAGAACCACCTGTGCCTAGGTCTAGTGGTGATGCTTGATGAACTTGATCCTGCAAATGTGATGAGCTTCCTTCTCCCAGTTTCAGAGGGACAGAACATCAAAGTGTTGGCTTGGCAAAGAGACCACAAGATGAATTCACTGAAGAAATTCTACAGGAGAATTAGGCATTCTAAAAGGAAGTCACAAAGCATGGGTGCACTTAGGAGGAGGAGGCGGAAGACTGCACATTGAGCAGAGCCTGTGCTGTGCTGTCGGGATGGCAAGGGTAGGAAGAGGATGGCATATCTTTAGATTCTTAAAGACAAACCAGTTTATGCTCCTACTGTTTATGCTCTTGACAATATAGGTTCTATACTAACTCATGCTGGGGAACCATAAACATTGAATGATAAAAATAGCACTTAAAACTCTGAGAATTTTGTAATGTTTTTCCAACACTGATAAAGCAGTACTGGTTAATACTGCAAAGAAGAATGGCATTATTGGGTAAGCGTTAATTTTTATGCAGTTATTTCCTCTCAGTTTAATGGCTTGAAAATGTCCCATTAAAGGGTACCTTGTTGAAATGCATTAGCTCAGAAAGCTTATCAAAGTCATTGTAAAGGCATTTGTGCATTTTTAATAGAGGGCTGTATCACTCTTTTTTTGAAAAATCCTGTTTTCCTTTAGTATCATCATTTTTTGTGTGTATGTGTCCATCTTTAATTTCTTCCTGTCCCACATGCTTTTACTGAGAGAAAAGAATCTAGCAATCTTTGTATGCTAATACATCATGTTAGCAATTTCCCATTCCACTCTAGTTTTACTGGTTAGCATACTGGGAAGTCGTTTATGAAGAGTGGAGCAATAAAGTCAGGGGAAACCAAGCTTGGGTAAATAATTCTTTTGTGCTGAATTTCCATGTGTAGAAGCACTTTATCCAGTGAGTACAGTATCAGATCTCAACCAGCTTCGAGTATGAACAGGAGGAATTGATACAGTGTGAGCATGCAGAGTAAAGCCTGGGCTCCATGTAGCATTGGCTCTGGAGAACAGGTGGAAGGTATAGTAAGTGTTCTGAAACTCTACAAGCTGCAGGTTTTTTTTTTTTTTTTTTTTTTTTTGAGATAAAGTCTTACATTCTTGGCTAGCCTCTAACTCACTATGTAATTGAGGATGACCATGAACTTCAGGTCCTCATGTTTCCACCTCCTGTGTGCTGTGTGCCACCATGCTCAGTTTATCTGGTACTGGAAATCAATGCCAGGCTTCATGTATGCTAGGCTGACACTCTGCCACCTGATCTACATGCTCATCCTTCTATTTCATAATTATTTTTACCAGCATTTCCGAGCATTTTCTATATTGGCCATTTGTATTTCTTTTGCTGTAAATTGTACATATTCTTGATTCATTGTTTATCAAATTGCATGTAGTACTGAATATTTTTAGATAACCTTTGATTTTTATTGCTGTTAGTTTATGGATATGTTTACCATATAGATATTGTATCAATTTATGACATCTGGCTTATGTCATATATGAAGGCCATACCTGCTTCATCCATGATTTCTTTGAGTCCTTTTAAAATTTCAATTCTATTTAATTTTTTATCTATCTGGATGTTATTCCAGGTAACATATCATCTCTTTCTTAATACTCGATTTTCCCTATTGTTTTTGTAATGTATTTTAGTATAGAAACGAATTTTCACTTGACTCTATTTTAGCCTTTGTCATCAGCATATGATAAATACATGTTTCTATTTGAGTCACCTCCTTGTTGATTCTTTTTTTAAAATATTTTATTTATTCATTTTCAAGCAGAGAGAGAGAGAGAGAGAGAGAGAGAGAGAGAGAGAGAGAAAGCGAGCACATCAGGGCCACCACCTTGTGGGTCTGGCTTACGTGGGTCCTGAGGAATTGAACCCGGGGCCTTAGGCACTGGAGGCAAGTGCCTTAACTGCTGAGCCATCTCTCCAGCCCCCTTGTTGATTCTTGAAAGTGCATTTTTAGTCACTGTTTTGGTTCATTATTTTGTAAGGATTTTTTTTTCCTCAAGTACTTTGATAAGATGATGAATACAAGTTTGCTTGGTATGAAATAACCTCAGGAGTTCAAGTTATACAGCTGTTTTGTGCAAAGGTGGATAAAAATATTACTGCAAGTATGTTACTGGAAGAAACTGTGAGGAGGTGATTAGATATGCAAATCCAAGGATATAGCAGCATTAACAATTAGAGAAATACAAATTAAAACCATGATCAAATACTGTCATGCACCTCACACAATGGCTGAGATTTAAAAAGTAACAGTATGAAGTACAGGCATGCTTGACAAGAACCTGGAGTTCTCTGTCATTATTGATACAAATGTCAAATATTAAGTAAGCTACTTTAGAAATAGATTGCTAATTTCTGTTTTTTTTATTTTAATTTTAATTAAATTTTCAATTTTCACACTTCTACTTCTGGCATTAAACATGAAGGGAAGGTAGGTATGAGGGAGATATGTTCATTGTACATTATATATTTGCATGAAAATGTCCTTATCACACCTAGAACTGGGTATAGTGTATACATGCCAGTTCAAAATGTTATTAATGGTAAGCCAGAGAAACATCATGTCACAATGAACAATCAGTTTTACCAACAACTAGCAAAATTTTTTAAAAACTATAAGATTAACATAGTGAAATGGAATGATATAGTGTGCTCACATATATAGTTGGTCAAATTGTGAATTTGTAACAGACTTTTAACAAATAGCATGGCAACCTTTAGTGAAATTGAAAACACTCATTTTTCAACCCAGTGTTTTTTTCTTGGGAACTTGTTCCAGAGCAAGAAGAATAGCGTGTAAATGTAGGTATTCCAAAGTGTTCATTGTTTTGTTGCCTTTGGTATCAGTAAGATTGAAAGTAAAATGAATATCTAACAAAATTAGATGCTTGGATAAAATATTTTCTCTTTATATCACAAAATCCTTCCAGACACTAAAGAGTGAAAATAAAAAAAAAAAAGAATAATTGCCTTGTTTTTAAGATTATTGTCATATAAGTCTCTTCTGACCCAATAAAAAGGCAATACACAGAATATCTCTCTCCCTCTCTTCCTCCCCCTCCCCCTCTCTCAAATAAATAATAATTCAAAATAAAGAAGTAAGCCGGGCATGGTGGCGCACACCTTTAATCCCAGCACTCATGAGTCAGAGGTAGGATTGCCATGAGTTCAAGGCCACCCTTAGACTACATAGTGAATTCCAGGTCAGCCTGGACTAGACCAAGACACTACCTCAAAAAAACAACAAAATAAATAAATAAAGACGTAACCTTTAAGTGCCTCCTAGTTCTCAGAGTCCTGATTAATGCCCCTAGTTGGTGGCCACAGCAGCTGGCCATGTGTAAACAGCCAGGCACAGTAACAGTACAGGTGCTCAGGTCTCTGGCTGCCTTCCAATAACATCCTTGTAGTTATATACTCCTGACATCATCTGTGTCCTAGAGGTCCCACCCAATCAAGCCCTGAATCTGCATTGATCATGCACATCAGAGCATCCCAACACAGCACTCAGTTGGGGCACGCAGTCATTGGACAGTTCATCTCCAGTAGCAGCTGTTAGGTTTCTTGTGTTCTTCTCAGCATCTACTTTTGAGTGTTAGGAAAGTGGAGCAGGTCAAGTATCTTCTCTCCCTTTCTTTGGCTTCCTAAGGAAATCTGTTGTGTCTTCACACATACCTCACAAACTGTACCTACTTTTATAATTCTAAAAAATATAACAGTATGATCCAAGTGTAGTATATTAGTTACTTTTTGCATCTCGATGTCCTGACACAAATAACTCAAGGGAGGAAAGATTTATTTGGGCTCACAGTTTCAGGGGGCTGCAACCCACCACAACAGGGAAGGCACCACAGAATCCATGGTGGTGAATGTACGGCAGAATCCACACATGGACATGGCCCTGGAAGCAGAAATCTTAAAAGGCTGGCCTCTATTGCTCAACTTAGTCTCCCTTCTAAAAGTGCCATAGCCTTCCAAATAGTGCCAACAGCTGGGGTCTGAGCTCTCAGAGCATGAGCCTGTGTGGGACTTCACAGATTCAAACCATTATACTTAAGGAGTCATATGTCTATGAAAAGATGATTTCTACAGGCTGACTGTACTGAACAAAAGTAAAATAATACATTCTCTAAACATGAAGAACATGGTTTTGTTAATTATGTGGACAGTCTGCTTAGCAGTCTCAATGTATAAGTTGTCATTTATGTGTTGGCCACTAGATGGTAGGCTATACTAATTTATGACAGTCTTATGAGTGAAGCCAATTTCAGAGTGTTCTTTTCTCAGTAAATTAACTTAGAAAATAGGAAGGTATAAGTGACCTGAGATATGAGTGTGGCTGGGTCTGGACTAGAACCCCAGTCTTCTGAAATCTCGCTCTGAAAGTCCAGTGTTCCTTGTATTAGTCTACAGAGGCCACCTGTCAAAAAGAATCTCTTAAATTGTTGATAATGAGGAACTTAAGAGCAATAATAAATAATTACATAACATACCTGAAAAGAAGCTTTACATATTGAAAACCTTTTAAAAATGTTACTGTGATCTTTAATTTTATAGAAATATTTTCATTAGTGAATGTCTCTAGTGAGTGTCAAAAGATCTTCTTCTATGGATCTTTCACATATTGCAGGTAAATTATCAGATCTGACATTTGCATTCAGACCAGTCCAAACCAGGCCATACCAGCAATGAAATTAGTCCATTCAAGGTTGCTCTAAAGTTGAGGAGCCTCGACATGTGGTCAGGACCTCCCAGCAAACATCACGAACCCAGTTGTTGGTGCACAATGTTGGCTTATGGAATCATTACATGGGGACTATCGAGGGGAGCCATCTTAGTTAAGGAGAGGAACTCTTTCCAGCAGTGGACCTGGGGTAGGATGTGGTAAAGTCAGCTAGCATTGTTCAGAAGAGACTCAAAATGAGTATCAGCCATTGTGGCTAGTGTGTATCAGTGAGGTCAGTGGGGGGTTGGATGGAATTGTGTACAGCCTTTCTTTGTGACAGCTATATTTTTCACTCTTCAAGAGTTGGGATACAGATATGCTTACATTTAGTAGAATATTTCTGAAACATTAAGAAACCATTTTGATTACAAAAAGGGACAGCTGGATGAGACTCTCGGTTTGTTATTTCATCCTTTAAAATTTTACATCATAATCTGCTAATACATACTTTAAAGATAGATGGTAGAAAACTTTTAAGTGATTTTTATATAAACATTATTTACTCTTATACCTCAAAATACTTAAAAATTTTTTTGCTTCCTAGCCGGGCGTGGTGGCGCACGCCTTTAATCCCAGCACTTGGGAGGCAGATGTAGTAGGATTGCCATGAGTTCAAGGCCACCCTGAGACTACAGAGTGAATTTTAGGTCAGCCTGAACTAGAGCAAGACCCTACCTCAAAAAACAAAAAAAAAAAAATTTTTTTTTTTGCTTCCTCTGGTAAACTTACTCAAGAGATGTGTCCCATAATTGTATTTAAATGCTAGTGATAATCTGATGTTTTGTTGATTCTGCTGCAGGTGCAAAAATCAAGAAATAAGCAAGTCCAAGCGTTGTTCCCAGATGGCTTTAGCATTCATCATGCAGGAATGCTCTGACAGGACAGAAATTTGGTGGAAAACCTGTTTTCTAATGGCCATATCAAAGTACTAGTCTGTACAGCTACGTTAGCCTGGGGTGTCAATCTTCCTGCTCATGCTGTGATTATTAAGGTAGGAGCCTACCTTCCTTTGCACATAGATTTGTATATCCGTTAAAGCAAACTTCTAGATTGATTTATTTAGGAAAATATTGTGATGTGTCTGTTTCGTTGGTTTTGAAAGTTATTCATTTAAAGCCAGAGTTATTTTCTCCAATAAAAATTCTACTTTATATTGCAAAAAATTAACTCTATCACAGATGATGAAGGGATTAGTTAAAGTTCACTTTTGAGATCCAGCCATATTTGTCTAATTTCAGTTTTCAGCTCCTTGGGATTATATGTGTGTGTTTATGTAAATTTTATTAATTTCCTCATCTAGGAAACACAAATATATGCAGCAAAAAGAGGATCCTTTGTTGACCTTGGAATTTTAGATGTCATGCAGATATTTGGCCGAGATGGACGTCCACAATTTGACAAATTTGGGGAAGGAATCATTATAACAACACACGATAAACTCAGTCATTACCTCACCTTGCTCACTCAACAAAACCCAATTGAGAGTCAATTTCTGGAAAGCCTTGCAGATAACCTCAATGCAGAGGTAAGAATTTACGAGTGGAAGGTTGGAATGCAATACAGAGGTCAGAGGTAGGTAAGAACTTGTAAGTAGTAGGTTAAAGGAGAATAATCAACTTTTAAGAAAAAGAATGAACTAAAAGTTGCTGTTGGCTATTTAGTAGTAGTAGAAATACCACCATTTAGTCATAAGACAAATGAGGCTAACTAGGTAATGTTGATTAACTTACAGCAGTATAAAATGTAGACAAGGCTAGCAACAGTTATTGCTAAATGACTATAAATGTTATTCTGTGTGGTTTTGTTTCAGACCAGAAATGCAATTTAAACTAAAAATTAGGAAAACAATTAGCAATAATAGCAGCAAATATATTTGTATTTATTTTTCAAAAGTGTTTAATAACGTTTTATAAGATTTATAAAGTTCTTTTATATTTTATGTTACTGATTCACTTTGTTACATAAATGTGATCACTTAAATTGAGCTTCACTGTGATCATTTATTTTGCCTGTTTGTATAACGTCTGTTAAAACTTAATAAGTAACCAACATCTAAACTACTAAAAGTGAAAAGCATTCTTCCTAATGTAGGATATGTTAAACCTTCGACCAAGGTTTCATTCTGTTCTGATGTTTTCATTCTCACTCTGATTGATAGTGCACACTTTGGTGCATCACTTGCTTTCTGACCCTTAAAATTAACATGAATAATTTTTGAAAGTAGGTAGGTAACATATAAGCATGAAATGCGTAACCTCAATCAATTATTGCTTGCTATGTACAAGCCTTACATTAAGCGCTTCCTCATTTATACATGTGTACCAAGTATTTTGAGCATATTCCCTTCTTCTTGCCTTATCTTGACCACCCTTTTCATTCCCCTTCCATTGAACCTATTTTTCCCCAAATACACCCTCTTCTACTTTGGGGTGTGTGTGTGCGTGTGTGTGTGTGTGTGTGTGTGTGTGTGTGTGTGTGACTGAATTGAATGAGGACTGGCCGATGCATGGACAATGATGGGGACTCAATCAGAGCACATGAATCCTACCACTGCAGAAAATGCCCTCCATGCTCCCAGCCACCGTTATTTGCTAAGAACTCCCCAGGGAGGGATAAGGACTTGTTGCCTTTCTCCATCATCCATGATAAAATGTTGATGGACCCAATGTTATGTGGATCTTCTCCAAGTTACAACAGTCACTGTGATCTCATAAATGCAGTGATCTTGTCATGCCTTGATGACATCATTCCACAGAACTCCTCTCCATCCTCTGGACCTATTGTTCTTATCCCCCCCCTCACTGCATTGTGCTTGACCCTTGAAGGGCAAGATAGAGATGACTCATTTAAGAACTCCAGGGTCACATTCTTAACACTTTGGTGAAAGACTCTCTAACATAAGGTAGGAACGGTACTGGTCTATGGGCATAAATATAGAATAATAAGAATATTAAGAATATTGGGGGGCGGAGCAAGATGGCGGACGAGTAACAGCGTTGCCAGGACTCTCTTCGGAAAGGTTTGATCTCTTCAGCTGGGATCCAAACTTTGGTCACCAGCTGGACCTGATTTCGGGCCCCCCCTCCCTCCTCAGCCCCTGGGCCAGAGCAGAAGGGGTTCTCCAGCAGCTCTCTGCTCCCCAGCAGAGCAGAGGACCGAGCCCTCCCCCCCCACTACCTCCCACCATTATCCCCTCGTTGTGGTTTCCGAGTGCCTCTAATTGAGCTGCTTCCCCTCGTGGGAGCACCTGATCCTCAGTCGTGCTTGTCTCCACGACCCCCCACCCCCCGCATACACAGGCAGATGCCAGCCTTGGGCAGGCTAAGCTACCTAGGTCCCGGGGCCAATCTTGAGGCAGATACCTGGGAAGCTTGAGCGGGAAGGAGTCGTCTCTTCGCGGAGGTTTCTTTGCCTGACTAGGACCCAGCCCAGGTTGACGACTGGGCCTGTCCCTGGGCCGTCCAGCCTCTACTCAGCTTTGAGACCTCAGCGGGGTTCCCCTACTGCCCACGGCTCTGCAGGAGAGGGCGCAGCCGGGTCCACAGGCTCCTGCCTTTTTCCCTGTGGCCTGCGGTCCCCGGCTCTGGGCGCCAATTGAGTGGCTTCCCTGTGGGAGCTCCCGGTCCCCAGACGTGCTCATCTCCACGAGCTAGGAGGGGAGGAGGTGTCTCTCCACGGAGGTTTTTTTGCCTAACTGGGACCCAGCCCAGGATGGCGGCTGGGCCTGTCCCTGGGCTGCCCAGCCTCTCCTCAGCTTTGAGACCTCAGCAGGGTTCCCCTACTGCCCACGGCTATGCAGGAGAGGGTGCAGCCGGGTCCACAGGCTCCTGCCTTTTTCCCTGTGGCCTGCGGTCCCCGGCCCTGGGCGCCAATTGAGTGGCTTCCCTGTGGGAGCTTCCGGTCCCCAGACGTGCTCATCTCCACCAGCTAGGAGGGGAGGAGGTGTCTCTCCACAGAAGTTTCTTTGCCTAACTGGGACCCAGCCCAGGTTGGCGGCTGGGCCTGTCCCTGGGCCGCCCAGCCTCTCCTCAGCTTTGGGACCTCAGCGGGATTCCCCTACTGCCTTCGGCTCTGCAGGGGAGCATGCAGCTGGACCCTCAGGCTTCCACCTTTGTCCCCTCACGAAGGGTTCCGTTCCCTGGTGCCAATTGAGTGGCTTCCACTGCGGGAACAACCAGTCCTCAAACTTAATCCTCTCCACGACCCCCCTCATATACACAGGCAGGCGCAAGACCTAGCTTGGTTCTGGGGCCAGTCAGTAGGCAGATACCTGGGGGCCCTGGCAGAGGCCGGTTCATCAGACGGATACATCCCAGGAGGGCACAGGAGCTCTCCGTGAGTACCAAGGATCACGCGCTACAGCCAGGAAGTAAAGTGGGCTGAATAGGACTCCTCAGGGCACCTGAGTCCCACTTCGCTATCTGGGCATGGGCAGAAACCAACGGAAAAACGTATCTTCCCAACCCAGGGCACCTAGTCCCATTATGGAACATGAAATTGACAAGGAAGTGGAAGGAGCCCATACACAATTGCAGAGAGAAAACAATATGACTCCTGATCACAACAGCAATGCAAATATGATGCAGTTAAGGGCTGATATGGAACTTATGAGAAAAGACATGAATGAGTTGAAGCATTCCTACTCAAGCATA
>PVHP010042473.1:0-15053 GCA_004024765.1 Zapus hudsonius
TTATACTGAGAAAAATGTGGGCTAGCCTTACTGCAAGGATGGGAGGAAAGATAGAAACATTTTGATAAGAAAAATAGCAAACTACTAAAAATAGTTATCTCTAGACATAAACTTATATAGTCTAGATAATTACATAATAAACCGTAATTATGTAATTTCCAGATGTTATACAACTTAAATATTAGATACAATGATTTGGTGTTTCAGTCACGAATAATATAGATTGAAATCTAATCACTATGGAGGGACAAGCCATAGGTTGTGAGCACAGTGAACACAGATATTACTGGGTAGCCACACTTGGCCACTTTATTACAGAATATTTAAAAGTCTGCCAGCTACAGATCTGATGGAGGATCCATATCTAGAATATACAAAGAACTCAAAAACCTAAACATTCCCAAAACAAATGACTCTATCACAGAAATGGGCTACAGAACTGAACACAGGGTTCTCAAAAAAAAAATAATAATACAAAGTCCAAAAACAAATTAACCATCAGGGCAATGCAAATGAAAATGCCTTGCGATTCCATCTCACCCCAGTCCATCATCAGGAAAACAGAAGGCAAAGGCTGGCCAAGGTGTGGGGAAGACGAGTCCTCTTTGCAGGACTGTAAACTGGTGCTGCCCCCCTGGAAATCACGTGTGTTTTTTTCATCTTAAAAATTCTACATTTAATTGGAACTGCATATTGTTACTAGCTTTGGAGATTTACAGATGAAGAAATATACCGGAAGGACACTTTTTAAATTTCCTTTCTTCTTCTAGCTATTGCCTCAAAATGAAAACTAACAATGTATAATCTTTTCGGTAATCAGCTTCACCACTTTTTTGATTATCCGTTATTTGGCTGTTTGCCATGTCGGATTGCGTAAAGAAGTGAGGGGAATGGATTCTCTGGGTTCTGCATATTCAGACCATTTTTTTCAAATGGTTTACACTGGAATCATGTCTCGGCTCTACAGCCTCTGGTCAAAAGTCTCCTGTCAGTAAAAGTTGAAGGTTTCTCACAGGCCGTAACCATAGATTGCTAACAGAAAAACTTCAGTGCCAGGGATGGGATATCTTCCAGTGAGTTGTAGGCTAGAGAGGGTCCTGAGCCCCCCAAAATATTTCAGGCCATTGCCAAGGCTCTTGGTTGCCCACCAGAATGAGATGGTAAGACCCTATTGCTGAAGCCCACATACGCTTGGGCTGCAGGTTACTGAGAAACCAACCTGGAGCTGAACAGGAACTCTCTTCCTTGTTAACCAGCTGACAGAGAGAAGGAAAAAGCTATGATGCCTGCAGCCCTCTGGGAGAGAGAAGGCATCAACGGTGGTGAACAGCAGTGGACCTTGCAAGCCTGAAGACTGGCCAGCCAGGCCAAATGTGCCAACTGGGGCAATAGTGGCACATCTATTGTGGGGGAAACCAACTGCTCTCTAATTGGACTGGAGGTCCGCTCCACGGGAGGGCAAGCATGCCTGGTTCTGAAGACCTGGTCAAAACCCTATGGTGGGGGAGGTCACGAGCTTTAGGGGAGTAATGCCTGCTGTTGTCTGGCTAAATACATATATTATGTCCACCAAACTGCCTTATAAGCACTTTTTAAAAATAATCATACATCCACATGATAATGCTACTCTCACTCTTGTCTAGAGCAGCTTCTCTTTTTCACATGGCGGTGACCACTGGGATAACTCAAAAGACCCCACAGTGCTGAGAAGAAGTGACAGTGGAGCGTTCAGCACTGGGACATCTCTATCACACTTCCCGAGGCTCAGGGTCTATTGTGGAAGAGGTGGAGGAAAGATTGTAAGAGCCGAAGGAAGGGGAGGACTGCTCACAACGCAAACTTCCAGACACAAAATGACCTTGATATTCATGACTTCATAGTGCCTGATAATACCTACACATCATGGGAGGAAAAGATGATGAGACCAAACAAAACAGAGACTAATTGAGAGGGGAAGAGGTATGAGGGAGGGCGGGGAGGGAATCAGAATGGTTTATGGTCTATAATTATGGAAGCTATCAATAAAAGTTATAAAAAAGGTTAATGGTTTCCTAGAAGCTAACACTGAGAGTCCCTGTTCCCAGCCTTTCGTGGGGTGTTTCTCCTGCTTCCTTCAAGCATATTGGGAGGTTCATTATTCAGCCCCCCCTCCTGGAGTCCACCTGAGGGTCCAGAGGCCCCATCCTCTTGTTCTGATGTCAGGTCCAAGTAGTTGTTTGTAAATCATCTTTAAGTTTTTTATTTTAATTAGGACTGTGTCCTCCCCCCCTTTTTTAAAAAAATAAAGTGGACCTATAGGAATCTTTTCAAAGCTTTCCATGTGCCTGTCTGACCCTCACATTTCTGGTTGCTTTAACAACTTTATCCTGATTTGGAGATTTTTTTTGTTTTTTAGATTCATTAAACATGAGGTTTGCATTTCATTTCTTGTTCTCTTTGTGGGTTTTGTGTAATTCCTAAAAGGGATGTGGGACACACACACACACACACACACACACACACACACACACATATATTAATTAGAAGTCTTATTATAAGTATTATAAGTATGTTAGTGTCCTGAAAAATAGTTGTAGTAATTGATACCACATTCTTAAGATATTTTTTCTAAAGTTTTTTTTTTACTTTCCCTTGATCTGTTCCAGAAATAACTGGATATCTATCTGCTTTTCTCTTCACTAGTCCCTTTTATTTACTATCTAGATAATAATTTCTTAGTTCTTTACCTATTTATTTTCTCTTATCTTTTTTATTCATTCCACGATGTTTTGATAAAGTGCCAAATAATTTCTTAGTTCTTTACCTATTTATTTTCTCTTATCTTTTTTATTCTTTCCACGATGTTTTGATAAAGTGCCAATTTCAAACCAGCGAGTTCAAAAGGAATAATTAAGAACGAGGATGAGTTGAGCAGAGCTACTGACAACGATCCCAAAGGAAGCGGGTGGCCTTGACCTCTGCCGGTGCTAAAGGAAGGGGGGGGAGTGCGTGTGCAGCCAACGAGGTGGCTTTGTCAGCGGGAGCCTTGAAGATGAGCGCTTAGGAAGCCCTGCAAACTTCCCAGAGCTCCGGTTTTATAAGGCCACAGACAGGAAATCACAACATCAAGCTTTTATTTCCAAAAACCTAATCAGAGGGTCATCAGACTTGAAACAATTTCCCATGCATTTGCTATTTAAACGCTTTTGTTTTGTTTGGGCGGATGATACACAAGGTAATCTTATTCAAAACATTTGTCTTAGGGGGCTGGAGAGATGGCTCAGTGGTTAAGGCACTTGCCTCCAGTGCCTAAGGACCCGTGTTTAAATCCCCAGGACCCACATATGCTAGACCCACAAGGTGGTGGCCCTGGTTCTCTCTCTCTCTCTCTCTCTCTCTCTCTCTCTCTCTCTCTCTCTCTCTCTCTCCTTGAAATGAATAAATAAAATATTTAAACAACAACAACAAAAAAAACATTTGTCTTAATTAAACCCCAGGAATAAAGAACATCACTTCTGAGTATATGTACATATTATAAACTAGGAATCACATCATTAATCTTTATTCTGCAAAACTTACTGTTTTCAATCATGGTCATGGTCTATTGCCAGCTTCTGGACAACAAGTCCCTCCACAGAGGCGACTCTAGGCAGCGTGTCTCTGTGTTGATCACGGTGAGAAACTTGAACTTGCCCTTGCAAGTATTTGAGTGAAATACTGTTAACTGGGCTTTAAAAAAAAAGATAAATTCTTCTGTAGCCCAGGCTGGTTTTGACCTCTCTGTGTAGCCAAGGGTGACTTTGAACTCCTAACCCTCCTATTTCTGCCTCCTGAGGTCTGGTATGATAGACATGTGTCACTACTGGTCTATGCAGGGAGCGCTGGGGACTGAACCTGGAGCGTCAGGCATCTAGCCAGGCTCTCTACTGACTGAGCTCAAACCTTTTGGTTTCTTTGTCTTGGGTCGACCTTGATCCATAACCGGCCCTGACATCTTTTCACTGACTTAAATCACTCAGAGCTTATGCCACTAGCATGGAAACGGATCTTTTCTGGGAATTTCTATGTTGTCTGGGTTTTGGATTTCACAAGAAATCACAATTTCCTCACTCTATTCTTGCTTCCTCTGATAGCTCCTAACCTTTTAAACACAACCTCTCTCTCCTCCTTGTATTGCATCTTTAACTCCCTTCCTGGGGTGAGGGAGGAAGCCTTCCTGGTTCACTGGAATCTCCATGTAGGGAAGCAAAATAGGAAACTTACGTAGAGAATGAATACATTTGAGTGTCTGCTTCATAAAGCTTGGTCTTCCCCAGCTCGAATGAAAGGAAATAGAGTCATGTTTGAGAACAAAACTCCAGGGCCAAACAGAGCCAACCTTGAACAATTTTCTTTCGTACCTTCAGCTGAGTTCTATAATTTGTAAGAACCGTGAAGTCAAATATCTTAACAGAATCCCCTTTAGAGCTTTGCTTGCTATCATCAGGGTGGTGCTCTTATGTGCTGCATTTGCTATTATTACAACTCCGAGTGAGATGACGTCGTTGTTATTTTGACAGAAGGTAATTAGAAGTTGGATAAGTTTTTGTTTTTTTTTTTTTAATATATATTTATTGTCCATAATGTGTTACATTATTTAGTGGGCAAACCATGCTTTGTTATCCCGAATTCCCCAATTCCCCCCTCCCCATCCCTGATCAGTTGTATATCCTCCTTCGTGGGCTGTCTGTATTAGTCCTTGTGGCAAGGTATCCTGTATATCTTAGTACTCATCCCAGTCTTCCTGGCCCAAGTGTGTTGTCACTGATGGGTGTCATGCCTCCGGACCGTCTCCCCAAGATGAACCGGATCCCATACTCTTGGGCACCCAAGAAAAGATGCACTATACGAAAGTCTGATAGGGAGGCTACTAAAAATAGAAAATAGGGAATCCAGAAAGGTCTATATCTGGATAAGTTTTATCACAGAACAAAAATAGAATCTTCACGCTAGCGGTCCTTAAGCAAGTCCTCCGAGCTGGCATCCGATTTCCACCAAAGAGCAGCGGAGTCGGGCTAAGTGAACGAAGTCTCCTAAGCAGATGAGCACATCTTCAGGTGGAAGCGCTTTGAGGCCAATTTGATGAGTTTCCTCCGGTAATTTGTTAATGAGCAAAACAAGGCATGACCTGAAGGAAAATTTCAAGTAGACCTTAGGAGCAATTTTCAAGCATTTTAATTAAACAACTCAGCATCTCATCTCCTTAAGGACATTTCACGATTGGTTACTTTTGATTTTATTTTACGTATGACCTTCTGAGCACCTGGAGCCACAGGTTCTTTTATTGGGAGAAGAGACTTCTGTGTGGACGCTGCTTGTCCGCACATCTGTCTTAAGAGCTTCCATGTCCCTGGAAGCTGACACGCGGTCCTAACCTCTGTGGGAACTGGGATCCAAAAATAAATCAGAAGAGAGATAGTCACCTTTGGTCAATGGAAAGTTGGAAAGCACTGCATGTTGCCATGGAAACTGGAGTCCAGCTGACCCTTCCTCATCATTAAAGCCCCCATGTTGTCATGTTCTAGTGGGACTTTCCCCTGTTACGAAAATAAAACTCAATATCTGAAAGGGTCAGGGCTCAACAACGCCACTTCTCCACCGGCTCAGCACGCTGGGCAGGAGAGCTCCTCGTGGGTGCAGATATTGATGGAGGGCTCAATAATTTGTAAATCTATTAGGGCTGCTTGAGGATAAATCCAAAACACGTACCAGCCCGTCCTTTTGAGAGTTAGCAGGTCTCTCTCGGCCTATGGGCCCTTCGCAGTGAAGCAAGGGAAGCAGGTGGCAGGTCGAGTCAGTCAGTGGAAGGCTGAGTCACTTATACAGGCGACTCTTCAGTGGTCCATTCAGCAAACATTTACTAAGCAAGTGTTGTGTGTAATGCAGACATACTAGTGAATGAAATAGAGCAATAAATTTTTCCCTGGACGGAGCTCCCATTCTGAAGAGGAGAGATTGGTAGTTAACATGCATTTTACCTTTCCTCACTTTTGTCTGCATTATAGTAGCTGCGAAGCAGGTAAGGTCATAAGCATTGTAATCCCAACAAAACCAAATCTCTCTCTCTCTGTCTCTCTCTGTCTCTCTGTCTCTGTCTCTCTCTCTCTCTCTCTCTCTCTCTCTCTCTCTCTCTCTCTCTCACACACACACACACACACAGTAACTACGAGTTGGACAGAGTTTTGAACCAGAGTGCTTTGCCGATGACACAGACAAGAGCAGGTAGAACAAGTTAAGTCCGGGGTGTCTGCAGGGACACCATAGGCTTGACGTGCCTTGAAGCAAGTATCTCGTGTGGGAGGGGGTGGAGGAGGAAGGCCAGAGTGAGAAGAAAGAAAGATGCTGGAGATGAAGACTTGGGAAGGACCGCTTTCTTTGGGAGATTCGATCCCGGGAGAGCAGGCGAGGTATGGAGCGGACAGGGCGACAGAATCCAGAGAATTCCTGACAAAGATGCGAAGTCAGGCCCAGAACAGGAGGGGGCCAATGAGCTCCAGCTAAAGGCGTCTCCGAAAGGAAAGACTATGATACCTGAAGGGCCATAACGATGAAGCCCACCATTGTGCGTTCATTGACACAGGGTGTTTCTGTGAATGCCTTCAGTCAATATGAATGACAAAGTGTAAAAGGAACAGGGAGAGAAAGGGGAGTGAGTTGTACCGGAAACGTCAGGGAGATGAAGATGTAGAAACTAAGAATCCAAGGCTTTCCAACAATGCTCCGCCGTTAGTAGCACCCTACGTCTCCCAGGCAAAGTAACGGGCTTAAGTGGTGCAGAGTGTGTAGGATCTGTCCTTAAGAAGGTCATGGCCACAGAGTGCAGCTGCTCGGTGAGGGAGCTTAGACAGTGAAGTAAGGACCAGCAGTGGGGTGTTGGGGAGCGGAACGACAGAGGAGACCAGTTTTGACCTGGTCTGTATTCTGCCGACATCATTAGTCACTGAGACTATGAGAATGTTATTGTCCTCAGAGAAGCATCTAGCAAGGTGCCAAAGGTCTTGCCGCATCTCTTCAAAGGTTCTACCCCTTCTGTTCCTGCAGCCATGAATGGTATGGGATCCTATACGATATATCCTTTTCCTAAGGATGTGCAACAATAATGCAGCTTAATTTATAAATTAGGCACAGTAACATTTAATGGCAATAGCTAATGATAACATAAAATTATTTGATCAATCAACTTATGACAAAGTTTTGCAAATGTCTCAAAATCTTATTGTACTTTGACTTTTCACTTAAAAGAAAATGTTGTAGCTTCAACTTTGTTGTATCGAGATCATAAGCACTTGGGCTTTGAGGGCGTTTTGAAGGACATCAGGGAAGTTCCCATGACGACAGGCCCGTGAGACCACTGGTCGGGTTAGTACCCACAAGGACTCCTGAGAGGCAGACTGAGGGTGTGGTGGGTGAGGCAATGATTTGTGTCCGATTGGCACAGATCTAGACAAGATAACATTTCCTCACTTTGCTCCAAGTAGTACACAATGTAAACTTACAAATCGCTTCTGGAAGTTTCCACTAAATGTTTGGATTGTGGTTGACCATGAGCACCAACCACCCTGTGGAAAGTGAAGCCGTAGAGGCTTAGCGAGTGGAAAACAGACTTCCAGAACACTTGTCCAGAAGAGAATTCTTCAAACCATAGTTTGGTGGTCAGATAATTTGGACAGTGATATTCCATTCGTCTTGGAGATTTGTAACTCCCTTTAGCATAGCCAATCCTCTGAGAAGTCTTATGGCAGAAAAGGTCAATTTTTATTAGTTTTTCTTACCAAAGCTCACTGACCACAGAATAATAATAGTAATATCAGCAGCAGCAGGAGCATGAATGAATGACTTTCTAACGTTCTGGGAGGAGCTCACTCAAGGAGAAGATGATTTATGTTATTATACAGGACATTCTGGTGAACCAAAGATACTCTAGTCATTAGAACACACTTGGTCGTAAACGTATGTGGCCAAGAAAGAAGAAGCCCTAGAGCTATTCTTTTTCAAACAAATACTTTATTTGCAAGCAGAGATACAGAGAGAGGGAGAGAGAGAATGAGAACAGAGAATATGGGCACACCAGGGCCTTCAGCCACTGCAAATAAACTCCAGATGCATGTACCACTTGGTGCATCTGGCTGTACGTGGGCACAGGGGAATTGAACCTTTATAGGCTTTATAGGCAAGCACCTTAGAGTTTTGGATCAATACAGTTATATATACTTTAGTTATCAATATACCAATCATTTCCCTCTATCTTAAGTGTACAATAATGGCTCTTTGAATTCTCATTAAAATGCTTTGATGTTAGCACACGAGACACTGATCTATTCAGAAGAAGAAAAGTAAGTCCACCTGCCTGGAGTATTTGATCAGGTGTTTCTCTAGGAGGGGACCTGCCACTCATCTCTGCTGTCTAAGACTTTCCCTTGGATTGCAAGGAGGGCCTTGCTGAGCGCAGTGAAGAAAAACATCTCCCGAATTGCTTGGGACTGACATTCATCAGGGTCTAGGCTGGCATACTGTTAATAGAGGAGCTAGTTAGAACACTGTGGTGATGACAAAGAGCACAACGATTAAATTTTAAATGACCAAGGAGAGAAATGGCCTTAAAGGCACACAAAGGAATTACTTTTGGGTAATTTGAAGATTAAGGCCTTATTTGAGGTATGGAAATTCACCTATTATATAAGAAACTTTATGACTTTTTTTTGGTCAAATTTATTATCACACCTTATTTTGTAGCACATTTTGCACTAAGTAGGTTTTTCTGAATGTGCTCATTATTTCTCCTCCCTTAGCAACTGGCAACAAATGCTCTGTCACAATCAGAGTGATAATTGTTTTTCCTAAGGAAGATGAGGTAAATCAAAGAAGGCGTTAGTGAATGACAAGCTTTAACTAAAAGTGGAGTCCATCCTTGGAGGAAGAGCACTTTTCACTGATTTTCTCGTCTCGTCTGTAATGGAGCTGCATGAAGCCAGAGGACAGAGCCGTGGGACGAGTCAGCTTACAGGCTCAGAAAGCTTTCATCTGAGAGAGAAGCAACAGCCAGGAAAGAGATGCTCTTTGCGATCATAAATGACCCCATAGGTTAAGCAGCATAAGTGAGAGAGACAGCACTGTGGGTCAGTGTCTCTGAGCTTTGAGCAGAGGGCGGATCCAGCAGGTGCTGCGCAGGGAGCTTTCCTGGCAGAGTGAGGAGTGGGTGAGCCCAAGGCTCTGAGCTTCAGGGGAAGTCAGGAATCCACCACAGCTGAGTTCCCTGAGGATGGAAGCCACAGTCCTGGGGAGGCAGGAAGGGCCGGGTGATGATGACCCTGGTCAAGAATTTGAAGTTTATTCTAACCTTGAAAGGAAGCTATTGGTCACCCGCCCACAGGGAAGGAGGCCAGGGCTGATGGACATTTTGCAAATTCCTTTTGGAGAATTTCCTAGTGAAAGACCCACTGTAGGGACCCAGGGGCTTCAAGCCTGAGGGCCCAGGTGACTCATACCTTTGATATGGAGTCAGGGACCTTCAGAGAAGCGGGGCCCTTAACTCTGGGCCCCTGGGACAGGGTCAAAGATGTGAGAGTTGGGAAGGTCTGGGGATAAACCAACTTTCCACCAAATAAGAAAGGAAAAATGATCTCATTAACACAAGGAGAGTTCCTATAAATTCCTTAAGGCTGCTTTGTGTGAAGCTGATTTACTTTGATAAAGGAACCCCCACTAAGATTTCTTTGTTTAATTGCATAAATGCCCTCCCTGGAGAAGTGGGCTGCAACGGGTGAGGGAAATGAGAAAGGCAAAAACAGTTCCTAATGAGATATAGATTTATATCTCTTCACCTCAGAAAGACTGCAAAATCTTTTCGATGACTTTAGTGAGCTGCTCCAGGCTACAGAAGATGGTGTTTTCTGTAATTACCAGAGTTTACTTCCATTTAGGGAAAAAGAAAACAACTATTTCCTTCGGAGGAAGAACAAAACCAGCAGCTGGAGAGTCTCCCTTGTCTGAAAGACAAAAGCTAGCTATCTTCACACTGAGTTATACAGGGGAGGAATACCAGCTCTCTCTCCCCTCACCGCAATACCACAGGGAAAGGTCTGGAAGTCCTGACTGGATTGGGCTTGGAGAAAGAGGTTGGGGCAGCCAGAAGCAGGAACAAGCAGATGCTACCAAGAGATCGAGCCCTGCACGAAATGAACTATTTTTCTAATGGCAACCTGATCAAGAAGCAATCAGCATTTTATCTCCATAGAAATCCGTTCTTGTCATTATGGTTACATAAGAGGGGAACGGGGAGCAATTACGTGTATCTAAAAATAAAATGAATTTTGCTCCGTGATGCTGCGATTCTTCATGACACTGGAGGCCTGGATCAGCTCGGAGGTGGCGAGGCAGCTGCTGACTCCATGATGGCAGGTCGCAGCCGCACTTCTGTGGGTGTTCAGTGAGCAGACAGACTGATTGATGTCTTGCCTAAGATTCTCCTGGTAAGTGTAAGTGTTCCGTTTTCTTCCTTTTCTAAATTTCATCAGTTTTGGATCTAGAACTCCTTCCTGGATCAGGACACACACACACACACACACGCACACGCACACACATGCACGCACACACGCACACGCACGCACACTATTTCAAGATTGGGTTGTAGGTCAGAGGTCGAGTCCTTAAGTAGCATGCAGGAGCCATGGGCTTGATATCCAGCAGTATAAAACCAAAACTTTAACTGTGTATAGGCTTATGGCTTTGTGTGTGTGTGTGTGTGTGTGTGTGTGTGTGTGTGTGTGTGTGTGTGTGTGTGTGTGTGTACATGTGTGTGTGTGTGTGTGTGTGTGTGTTTTTGTTTTTCGAGGTAGGGTCTCGCTCTAGCCCAGGCTGACCTGGAATTCACTACGTAGTCTCAGGGTGGCCTTGAACTCATGGTGATCCTCCTGCCTCTGCCTCCCGAGTGCTGGGATTAAAGGCATACGCCACCACGCCCGGCTACATGTGTGTGTTTGAGGGCCTAGCTATTTAGTCCAGGCTGACCTGGAATCCATGATTCTCCTGCCAGACGTTCCTGAGAACTGGGATTATAGACTTGGACCGCTGTGCCTTGCCCATTGGTTTATGGATTTAAAAATAAACTAATAATCTCTGTATGATCACAGCTTTTTTTGAATCAATTGTAGTTTAGTTGATGATATGAATTTAACTGAGTTATGAGGTACTCAATTCTTGAAAGATTAAGCAATTACAGAGAGTACAGTTGTAAGATTTTCCACAGTGGCCACTGTAGATGCTGGAGATAAGGTTTAGCTGCCTCTCTCGAAACTAACTATGGCACTAGCTGCTTAGCTGTTGTTCAATCATTTAGTGTGTCCAGATTTTGAAGGTAGAAAAATATGACAGAGTGGAACCAGTTTTTCATGCAAAATGCTTCCAGGCACAGGAATTTATTGCCACAAATTGTGATTTCAATTTTCCCATGTTCCCATTGGCTAGGCCAGCATGGATATGTGAATTAAAAATAGCCCTCTGACTAGTGAGGTCATCTTAGGTCTGTTTTAATAGAGTGTGATCCAAAGAATAATGATTCCAAATTGACTTCATTCTCATGACACTTATTATTTTTAAGTCTTAAATATATATTTATTGTCCATAATGAGTTACATTATTCAGTGGGCAAACAATGAGTTGTTATCCCATCCCCAATCAGCTGGATATCCTCCTCCGTGGGCCGTCTGGATCAGTCCTTGTGGCAGGGGGCCCTGGATAGCCTAATACTCAGCCCGGTCCTCCTGGCCCAAGTGTGTTGATACTGAAGGGTGCCATGCTTCTGGATAGTCTCCCCCACCACGGCTCTTACAATCTTTCCGCCCCCTCTTCCGCATAGGTCCCTGAGTCATGGTGGATGAGTATTAAGGCTGCTTTAAGGTTGTGAGTTTTGGGGTCTTTGTGTCGAAGATCGTTGGTTTCTGTCTCACTGGCTTATCCGGTGTAGGTTGAATGTCTGTGGCTGTGGGTCCCTCGTTCCTCCTGTCCTTCTCTGCGGGATTCCATATGGATCCTCCATGGTATGACTGTGGTGGCTCATCTCTTGCCAGGATCTCAGGTATCGGCCTACGGTCGGTTGGCAGGGTTATATGGTCCCCAGCTCTCTCTAATGACACTTATTTATCACATTACAGTAGTGATTTATATTGCCTTATGTTAAGGACATGTTTATTGCCCTACTTTTATATTCATGGCAAGTGCATAATAGGAAACATTGGTGTAGTTCAGCATAAGCTACAGAATAAAAGTCTAACTCAATGTTTATGCAGGATAGTTTAGCCAGTTAAAGATTCTGTTTTCTCTGCATTCTTCACACTAGGATAAAATACTCAATCCATACATTTTGTGCAATTAACGTAAAATATTCTTTACCTGCCCTGCGCCTTATTATGGTCCATGTATTTGATAACCAGAACTAGATATTAAAAGTAGACCTATGAAATTCTAATGTCGTAACTGTGTCCCCGTGTCCTCCCCTCTCAAACAGAACTTGCCTCTCATCTACAGAAAGTTGGAGCAGTCTCAATGTCAGAGTGGTCTCATGAGGTGACCTTGTCTGGCAGGCAGCTCTGTGTGTTGAATGACTGTCTCTTGGATGAAAAAACAGGTCAGAAGCGATTTTCTTCTCTCAAAATAGAAGCAAAAAAATGGCCGGCCAATCTCTGTGTGCTCTGAAAATATTGTACACGGTGGAATATTTTGCTTAAAATACAAGGGTTTTGATTCTCCCTTGAAGACCTCAAGTAGAAAAGCTGCCAACATCAGTGATTCCTGCCAGCCAAGGAGCCTGGCCAAGCCTCAGAAGATACCAAAGGGCCTAGGCAGCCAGAAAATACTTCACCAAAGTAACCCTTCAAGGTAAAGTTGACAGTTAATGGAGAAGCGGGAAGCAGGGTGCAATCTGACTCTGCTTTGGAGAAGGGGGCTGTGAGGGACGAGAGCCCCCAGGGCACGCCTAGGTTTCTGATTATAGCATCTGCCAAGGGGCATCCGACTGCTGTAAAAGGCTTAAATAACTCACTAATGGAGGGATGCGATGGAATTAGCCTGTGAAGCTGTGATCTATCCCATCTTTGGGAGTTGCCAAGGTAACTGGAAGGATTGAGGCGTATCTCTGGTTTGAAACCAGACCCGGAGGAGGTGGAGAAGGGGAGGACCAGGAGGTGTAAACAGCTGGCATTAAAGAGTCGCCAGAGGCCAAGGACTGCCAGGCTGGGCTTGGGAGGGAAGCTGGTGGCCCTGCGCTCATGCTGGCCGCAGCCATTGACGCGAGAGAGAACTGCGCAAGCCACCCGCAGGTGTTGGGGACCAGATCTTGTCAAAGGCAAGGCTATGAATTCAAGGTGATAACAGCACTCAAAATCTGCTTTATTGCTGTGACCATTGGGTGTATATGTCTCTTCTTGATTTCAACTATTTTTTTTTGTGTTATTATAAGAATGTCGAATTTCAAGCAGACAAAAAAAATCCCTTCTAGAAACTGGATCTTATTTAAACCACAAGGCAATAAAAATCTAATTTAGTAAGGGCATTGTGTTTTATGTAACCCCTGAATCTTAAAACCAGCTGTTTCTTTCTGCTAGCGTAAATCTCTAGCCTCCCATAGTGTGATTTCTTTGAATTTATACTGTCTAATAACAAACATGCTTTACCAAATTCCTTTCTTTTGCCTCAGTTTCTTCAGGATCCAGATGTCTTGTACACGGCAGTATATATACTATTTTTTTTCAAAGTTTTGAGTCCCAGCTGCAGTGGCTTTAATGTGAATGTATGTCCTCCATAGACTCAGGCTGGAGAAGGTGTCAGTGGGGCGGATCCTGGAGTCCAGCCCAGCTCTAGGGTCCTGCTTGTGATGAGTTCATGTTTGCTGCTTTTGATTTTCATGGGCTGTTTGCTTGTTTCACTCTGCTTGTATATATAGAAGCAGCTTCTTCCTCCATCGATGGAATTTCCCTGTGGATCTGTAAGCTTATAATAAAATCCTTCCTCCCATAAACTGTGCGTGTTTGGATCTTCACTTCAGCAACATGAAGCTGACTACTACAGAAAGTCAATGAGTCACAAAATGTATTTGATTTAACATGAAATACGAAGTTAGGATTATTTTAAAAATCCAATCCGCTTTCTTCAGGTTCATTTACAAAACTTCATGTGCGTGTGAAATTTAAATTAGTTCCTGCTGGAGGATGCCTATTATTATGTCTTGGATATGAAGCATTGCTCCCACAGGCTCAGTGGTGAAGTCTGGGGGTGTCGGCAGACCTGATTCGCGCTTTGACTGAAGTCTCAAGTAACAGCATGCGGATTTCTGATCCACAAGAACCAATGTGAGACGATGGATATTCTCTCCTTAAGGCACTAGGCTTTGCGGGTAATTTGTTACCTGCAACCAATTATTTGTTATATTAATCACTTGTCAAATCTCCATCTACCTGCATTACTTCTGAAAGACATTGTTTTTTAAAATAAATTGAATTCTTCCATTTTAAACTCATTTTTGAACATTAAAACTAAATTACTCAGCACAAGGGCACACATTGCTTATAATAGTAAACACGGGATTTTTACTCTGAACGCTTAACTAGAATTCAGAAGTCTAAACATGTTGCTGAACTTTTGAAAGTACACATTCAGAGGTAGCCATCCTCACAGATCTCTGTGGTGGCATTGTTGTGTCAGGGGCTTGGGCGTCATACTAGTTGCTACATCTTAATGAATTTGGATAAGTCACTCATCTGTGCATTTAGTTTTATCATGTATAAGGAAAAAGGAATTATCTGGAAAAATAAATGAGAATATAGCAGTGTTCACAGAAGATGAAATGTGCTCTGACAAGTGATGGTCCTTCACTTCACTCGCTCATGGGATTTTCACAAGCAGGGTTCACCTTCCCTGGTCTTTGCAGGTATTTGATACCCTGATTGGATGACAAAAGTACATTTGTGCATTGGCCACAGGAGTGAACACACTGCCAACCAGAGCTTGAAATCTTGCTGATTCTCAGTGAAAGAGCTCCAGCA
>PVHP010042474.1:0-14961 GCA_004024765.1 Zapus hudsonius
GCTCCTGCCTCCCCTTCTATATGGTCCCGTAAGCACTGTACCAACGGAACTGTGTCCCCAGCCCCCTGATTCTCAAATTGAATTTATAAGATTAATTAAATCATTAGTTGATAGGTTTAACTCCAGACACCTCCCAAGAGATCACGTGAATTAACAGATTCCAAAGGAGTCAGGCTCCTAAAGGGCCCCTGGGGATCTCACTGGCACCTCCCCTCCCCCACAGTTGGTCTGACAAAGAAAAGAAGTGAATAGTTTAATTTGTCTTTTGTTTCTTTTGCCCAGTTTTGGTGGCTTGTTCTTAGTATAGTAAACAGCCAGACCCAAGCTAAGTAATTCTGTGGGCTGGGGATTATTATGGAGTTTCTATAGCTTGCATAGGCCTCAGGGTGGGGGAAGGATGGAGATTCTCACACAATAGCTATTTCTCTGCATTGCTAGGAAGTGAGTTGAGAACTGTAAGAAGGGCGAACAGAGGAAGCCTCAGGTTTGGGGGAGGTGCATCTCACAGGATCCTGGGAACAATGGGCACTGACAAACCCTCCTCCCAGTTACCAAGTAGCTTTAAAGGCCCAGCTCAGCTAGGCCCTCAGAGTCTGTTTAGCCCAAGCTAAGCAACTATCACAATACGCCACAGGCTAATCAATCCTGAAAGCAAAGACCTCTCACGTCTAACATACCATAATAACCTCTTAAAATACTCTTAAAAACTGCGCCCCCCCCAAAAAAAAGGTGATGCGGGAGAAGGAATGTAATGATTGCACCACGGTGTAAAGAAAAATGTCACAGGATTGTAGTTTTCACAGAAGCATGTCTTAGGCGACACACTTTAGAAAATCCAGGCAGACCGCAGGTTGCAGAGGTAGTGAGGAGAGCGGTACATTTCACAAGCGCACCAGGACTTAATTGCTCGGGTCTTACAAACATTTCGCAATTGGCCCATTACCCCTTGGAAGTGCCAAGATTTTCGCTTGCTTGATGAAACTGCCCAAATGGCAGCTTCCGGAGCAGAATTTATGAGGCTCTTCAAAAGTGCACCCCATTCCCAAGGGTATTTGGATGGGACTCTCCTTTAAGAAGTACTTTTTTTTTTTATTTGACAAAATCCTGTTCTCAGCACCAGTAAATTACAGGCACTGGAAACAGAAAGATGAATTAAGATATGACCCTACCCTCCAGGTACAACTCAGGGTTTTTATAAGCCCATTTTCTCTTTACAAAATATCTATTAGCATACTTGCTTACTAGATTTATCTATTCTACGCGAATATTTTAACGTTTAAAACTCTATTATTATTCTCTTAAGTAAGCATTTTGCTCACAATTATCTGAAAGCAAATCTTTGATGGCTAACTGGACATGGACTGAATTAATTTCCACGCAAAATGAGTCCCAGAGAACTCAAATACTCACCCCTTGTTTACTGAGGTCTATGACCTCAGATCCATAGCCTCTGGGTTCTAACCAATAAAATCCCGAAGCTGGAACATGGCTCAGTGAGTGAGGACCTGAGTTCAGATCCTTGGAACTCACATGACAGCATGGGAGTCCAGGTCACATTGCAATTGTCACCTATTGGGAGGTGAGAGGTGGAGATAGGAGAATCAAGGGGCAGCCTGGTTGGTCCAGGAAGAGATGAAGAAAAGACAGAGTCTTAAAGACTGTGGAAAGTGAAGACCAACACCTGAGGTTCTGAGGTTATACTCTGTAACTCTAACTCTCTCTCTCTCTCCTCACTTCTCAGCACTATTAGAGTGACACTACTCTGAACCTGAAAACCCTACTACCTACTAAACTGTGAGGGTCATTTTTCACCCTGGGATCTTTCAAGTAGGATGTTTTGGAGATATAAACCCACTCTATCCCACGCCTACAACCCCTTCTCCCCTCCTCAAGTTCAATATGGGGGAAAAAAATCTTTCTAATCACATTTACCAAAAAAAGACTAGCCATCTTTACATTTATATGATTGGTTGGAGGTGATTATGGAGTCAGCCCAGACATTGTCACTAGCAAGGTGTGTGGGCCACTGGCCCAGTCTCTCTTCACCTGTGGAAGTTGACAGATGAGGCAGCAGCGCACATTTTAAATACAAAATCAAGGACTGGATAGTGTTTCCGTAAGAACAGAGAGAGCCAACTGAGAATTTTGTGTCTGGACACAGCCCCCCACCAAGAAGCTGTCTTTATGAACACTTGGATGACTGCTCTCGACTCCCAGCAAGATCCTTCCTTTTATCCTGTCTTCCTTCTGGAATGTGCAAAGGGAAAGGAGCCTGTATCTTCTCTCTCTACCTGTTACTGAGGAATAATCCCAATGCCCAAGCTTTATAAAGAACAGAGCCTAGAACCTGTTTGAGCTACACTTCTTTCCTGCCTCACACTCAACTCCATGCTGAGTAAGAAGTACCCATTTTCTTTTCTTCAGTGTCTGCTCTTGGAATAACAGGTTTAAACTTCCAGAGCCCCACCCCATCCTTTAAACCAGCCAAAGAACACTTTGCTACAACTGACCCAACAGTGCTGGAATCCGCCAGCGAAAAGGAAAGCAAATATTCCAAAAGTGCCACCTGCCAACCCTCGTCCCCCAAACAACCCTCAGCCCAGCTTGCATTCATACCAGCCCACACCCTCACAAAAGATGCAACATGATGTTATCAAACCTGAGTGCTCAGTGGCTAAAAATCTTACAGAGCGGATCTCAGCAAGAAACAAGATTAAGACTCCTCCTGCCAGATGAACTTAACAAATGTCTAACTCCACTTTAACATGTTCCTTAGTTTTCTGGAATTTCAGCCTAGCACCTTACCGATCTGAAAGGCTTAGAAAATGCAAAAGCATTTTAAATCCAAAATACAGGTACACATAATAAAATGATGTCATAGGTAAATGAGTATTTGATTACATACTTTAAAGTAGAGATAGAAATCTTGAACTGAATTTCCCGGTTCACTTGTACAGTAAGAACCATAAATACCAATGGATACCTGAAAATGGACGGACTGGGACTTTAGACTGTCCCGGAAAGTTAAGACACATATTCTACTTGCAGAAAAATATGTAAATCGAGCCGCATTAACTGAACATCTGCCTATAGATCATGTGGTGGGCTAAGCCCTTAATTCACATCAATATAGCTAAATCTCACAAAACCCAAGAAACAAGCCTTCTTTTTCTGTTTTCAGGTGATGGGACGGAGAATTAGAAGAGTTGAATGTCTTGGTCAAGGTAATTGCAGACAGCCAGTTGGAGAGCAGGGATCTGACCCAATCTCAGTCAAGGCATCAAAGCCCAAGAGCTCACACACTATGGTGAAATCTGATAGTTCCCAAAGAAGAAATGCTGTCTAAAGGCCCCTTCATCCCATCCGAAAAAGGGGGAAAAATCTCAAAGTAAATTTTTGACTCTTTCCAGTGTTCTACACATCTGGTGATGTCAAACCTTTACACACTAACCCCCCATCCATCAGATACTGACTAACCCGCCCAAATACAGCTCCAGCAAGAGATTTGCTAATCCCCCAAGGTTATAACTTCAACTCCATGTGCGAGAGCTGTTTGCACGATTCAAGCCAAATCCATGGGCAGCTTTAGTCACTGGACACTTGTCAGCACAGACTTAACAAAATTAGTCCTATTGTCTTTAGCCCCAAACATATTAAAACAAATATCCTTTAATTCTACCAATTGGGAAAGCTGTGAACGGCGTCAGTAAACATCGCTGCCTTTCTAAGGAAATGGTGAGCAGATCAACACCAGTACCATGAGCCAGACCCCCACTCAGAGGGAGACCCCCCATCCAAATATTTACACGGAGTATTTACATCTGCTCTTTAAGGAGTATTTGCATCTGCTCTTTAAGGGGCGCTTTCTTGCTTTTTTTCCCCCCACACCAAACTCTTCCAAGCAGGTGTCCCCGAGTAAACCTTTGCACATGAGAATATACCAGATTTTTTTTTTAAGTGTCTTTGATGTGATTGATGGGGGCTGCTGATTTTTCTTCCAATGGAGTCTGCAATTCTATCCTGTGGATGTCCGGAGTACCCTAACCCTAACCCCCACCCGGAGGCTCACCAGGATGCCCATCACGTCGGTCCAGAGCCGGGAGAACGCCTCGGACATGCCGGCCTCGGGTTCTGGTTCTGGTTCTGGTTCTGGTCCCGGTTCGTGCGCGGGATCCACTCTGGGTTCAAATCCCGGCGGCGGCTCGGGGCCCGCGGCTCCCGCGTCTTCCCGGTCCATGGCCGAGTCCCGCGCCCGCGCGCCGGGGTGCGCTGGGGTTCCCACGGGCCAGCCCTCGGGGATCGCAGCCCCACACCCCCGCACCCCGACAGGTCACGGCTCGGCTCCACCGACGAGGCCACGAACTTCCTCCCCCAAGCCGGCCGGGGCCGAGCCGAGCCCGCGGCAGAGCGCGCCGGGCACCGGGGCGCCGGGGCGGCGGGGTGCGCGCGCGCGGCCCCGGGGACGCACACGCCTGGTTTCCGGGCACGGACACCGGAGCCGGGCGCACGACGCTCGTCCGCGGGACGCCTCGGAGCCCGGCCCGGCCCGGCCCGGGGACCCCCCTCTCCAATCAGGAGCCGGCCTGGCTGCGCGCAGAGGTGCCTCGATGTCCCCGCGGGCCGGCGGCGAGTCCCCGATCCCGACGCCTACCTCCCGGTTAATCTTTAAGCGGGACAAAGCCACACCTCGCCGGGCCGGCGGGACCTGCCCGTCCCCAGGGCGGACGCCCCGCCTGCCTGCCCGCCTGCCTGCGCACCGGCCATTGTTCGGGTGGCTCTAGGACTCTGGGGACCTGCTAGGCTGCCCCGGCCAGGGACCCGGCAGAAACGGGCTCAGGGTATTTCCAAAACTAGATGTTGGGGCTGGAGAGGTGACGGTGCAGGGTTTTAAAGGCTGAGGCTTGCAAAAGCTGACGGGCCTGGATTCGATTCCCCACGACCCACCTAGAGCCAGATGCACTCAGGGGCGCATGCATCTGGAGCTCGGCTGGGGGCCCTGGAGTGCCCTCTCTTTTCTTTTCCTCTTTCTCTTTTTCTTTCTCTTTTTTTCTTTCTTTCTGGCGTGCCCATTCCTCCCTTCCCTTCCCTTCTTTCCTTCCTTCCTTCCTCTCTCACTCTTTCTCTTTCTTTTTTCTTTCTTTCTGGCGTGCCCATTCCTTCCTTCCTTCCTTCCTTCCTTCCTTCCTTCCTTCCTTCCTTCCTTCCTTCCTTCCTTCCTTCCTTCCTTCCTTCCTTCCTTCCTTCCTTCCTTCCTTCCTCTCTCTCTCAAAAGTAAATAAATAGTGGTTGTAACCATTCAGCCTGTTCATACACACTTGAATCCTGTGTGTGTTTTTCCAAGTTCCATGACAGGTTTGTTTGATGAGGGAAGTAGCCCTGCTAAAAAGGTTACTTCTCCCTCTGTGATTTTTTTTTTAACTACTTAGAGAATTTTCCCTGAGACATGACAGTACCTGTCACTTTTGATTTTTTTGTGACTGATCACTTGGTGGAAAAAAAAAAAAGTTCAAAACCACAAGGAATCTGTCTCTTGTTAAGGAACTGGGATGTGGGGGTGGAGTGCTCAAGTGTGGGGCTCCAGGTAGACAGCCCTTGTTTGCTTCAGAAGCTTCGCCTATGTTTCTGCTCCTTCCTCCTTCTCCTGAGTCATTATAAAAGGGGATAAATACGTGTTGGAAATCCTCTTGACACAGCATGGGACAATCCATGCGAGGGATGAACAGCCTTTATTGGCAAGTTCAAAACAATAAATAAATAAATAAATCTGGGCTAGAGACAGCTCAGTGACATTATTAGCCTCTGAGTTCCATCAGCAGCACCAACAGTCATTAGTCTCTGAGTACAGTCCCAATGATGCGGTGTTTTTAAAAGAAAGAAGCCTGGGTCATAGTGATGCCTGTAGTCTAGGGACTGCTGAGGCGGAAGCATTCCAGGTCCAGCCTAGAGAGTGAGTGCAGACCAGACTGGCTAAAGTGAGACCCTTTATCAGGGGAGAGAGAGAGAGAGAGAGAGAGAGAGAGAGAGAGAGAGAGAGAGAGAGAGAGAGAGGAGAGAAGAGAGAAAAGAGAGAGAAAGAGAATGAGCCTGATCTGATAAGGATGTAATTCTAATACATGAGAGGCTGGGAATTGTGAGTTTGAGGCTAACCTCGTCTAGTGAATTCCAGGCTAGACCACTAAGACCCTGTGCCAAAAGAAGGGAAGGGGAGGGAGAGGAGAAGAGAAGAGGAGGGAAGAGAAGAGAAAGTTCCCTTCATAGTCACTAGGCATTGGGTTGAATGGACTATAATCTAGGCCTGGTGCTTTGTGGGTAGATGCAGAGTTAAGCATGGTGAGTTTCCCAGATCCTTCCTTCATGTTCTATGAGCCTCTTGTAAACTCCATTTAGGAGGATGGGCTTAAAAAAAAATCTGGGGCTGGAAGAGATGGCTCAGCGGTTAAGGCACTTGCCTCCAGTGCCTAAGGCCCTGGGTTCAATTTCCCAGGACCCACATAAGCCAGACCCACAAGGTGGTGGCCCTGGTGTCTCTCTCTCTCTCTCTCTCTCTCTCTCTCTCTCTCTCTCTCTCTCTCTCTCTCTCTCTCTCTCTGCTTGAAAATAAATAAATAAAATATTTTTTAAAAACTGTCATGTCTGTAAAGACCTGAATATAAGGAAATGATGAGAAATGTGAATAACCTTTACAGATGATTTGATAGGTGTGTGTGGTAGTTTGAATGTATGCCCCCCATAGACTCAGGTAAGCTTATAACTTGGATTTCTAGCTGCTTGGCTGGAGGAGGTATCTCTGGCAGATGGATCCTGGAGTCCAGCACAAAGGTATGTGTGCTGGTGTTGGTACTTGCTGGTGGTGCTACCTACTTGGTGGTTTCTCTCTGCTTGGATTTATGAATGGGAGCCAGCTGCTTCCACCGTTAACAGAATTTCCCCTGGATCTGTAAGCTTGAAACAAACACCTTCCTCCATAAAACTGTGTTTGGTTGGATGTTCACCCCAGCCATGTGGAACTGACTTCTGCAATAGATATATTTAGGAATTTCTTAACTGACTAGCCAAGTGGCAGTTTTCATCTTCAGATAAAGCAGGATGCTGTGCTCCTTTCACCAAGGGGCTTTTGTTCTCATCAGTAAAACCCATGGTCATTGAGTGAGCAGGGAGTTAGTTACTCAAGCAGAGAAATCGAGGCTGGGCCGGGGAAAAGATGGAACCCCAGCACCAATCAGGAGTCTTTCCTTCTTGACTCAGATGGCCTGGGGCAAAACATTAACCTTTCTATACCAGTTTCTTCATCCAAGATGAAGCAAGGCCAGGATAATTGCCACCCACCCCTTCACCCTTTCAGAGGTGACAGTGTGTTTCCAGGTCATCTAAAGATAGGTTAAAAAATTGCTACATATCAATATAGTTGAACCATAGCCAGCATTTTGGCACTTGCAAAAATTAATTAGTGGATCTAGCCTGTAATACCCAAGATACTTAAGCCCCCCCCATGTTAACCCTTGCTGAGGGTGGGGGTGCCAATGCCTATGTATATAATGTTAAATTCTACATTTTTGCATACTGCCTATCTACCTTTCTACTTCTAAAACGTGAATCATTTTGAACAATTTAAAAAGGAAGCTGGAGCTGGGTTCAGTTCCCAAGGTGTAAAAAGTGGTACAAGCCTCTAATGTTCATTTGCAACAGCCAGAGGCCCTGGCCAGCAAGAGAAGAGTGGGTGCACATACACACACACACACACACACACACACACACACACACACACACACACACGTAACTTAATAAGGAAGCTGAAAAGCCAGGTGTGGTAGCACATGCCTGTATTCCAAGCACACAGAGTAAGGCAGGATAGAGAGGCAGGGAAAATTATGGGTAGGAGAAGGAAAGGGAGCCCCTTACCCTAGTCTGGTTGAAGCTGGCTGAGAGTCAAGGATTCCAATGCCATTAACAAAGTTTGCTTAAGGCTTTGCTCTCCTTCCAGCTGTAAATGTAAAGTTTTCTAGGAATCTCACCCTAAATCTCATTTACAGAAGGGACATGTTTTAGCCCTCTGGTGCAACTCCAGGGGCTCCTGACTTTATTTCATCTGATTATAATCCCATCCAAGGCACCACCAGAGCTACTTGATAATCTCACTCATCCAAAAGAAAGAGTGAGGACTGGAGAGATGGCTTAACAATTAAGGCACTTGTCTGCAAAGCCTAACGACCTGGGTTCAATTTCCCAGTATCCATGAAAAGCCAGATGTACAAAGTGGTCCATGCATCTGGAGTTCATGTGCAGTGGCTGGAGGCCCTCTCTTCTATCTTTCTCTGCTTGCAAATAAATAAATAATGTTTTAAAAAAAAAGTGTTGGAGACTTGACTCCATTGGTAGAGTTTTGGCCTACCATACACAACTCTCCGAGTTCAGTCCCCAGCCCCACATAAAACTTGTGGTGACATGTGCCTGCAAACATAATCCCAGCGATCAGGAATGGAACCAGGAAGTATAGGATCAGGAGTTCAAAGTCATCCTTGAAACCTTGATTAAAGGTGGTGGTACCTTTAAACTCAGCACTCAAGAGGCTGAGGTAGGAGAATCGGTCCTGGGGCTACAGAATGAGTTTCAGGTCAGCCTGGCCTAGAGCAAGACCCTACCTCCGAAAAAGCAGAAAATAAATAAATAAAGTCATCATTGCCTACATAGTAAGGGTAAGGCCATATTGGCTACATGTTTCGAAGAAAAGAGAGAGGGAGAGGGAAAAAAATCCTACCAATCTTTTGAGATTTAACTTGAAAGCCACCAAAATGCATGGTAATGCTCAGACACCTAATGGTGACTCTCCTGTGGGAAGCCCATTCCCACACTCACATATGTCCTGTCTTCCATATTGCCTCTCTCTCTCTCTCTCTCTCTCTCTCTCTCTCTCTCTCTCTCTCTCTCTCTTTCTCTCTCTCACCGCTCATGTTCAGAATCTACATTACAACCACTTTCAATAAATCCAAACTCTGCTTCATCCTGGAATTCTTTTTTTTCTTTGTTTTTTTTTTTTTTTTTTTTTTTAGGTAGGGTCTCGCTTTAGTCCAGGCTGACCTGGAATTCACTCTGTAGTCTCAGGGTGGCCTTGAACTCACAGCCATCCTCCTACCTCTGCCTCCCAAGTACTGGGATTAAAGGCATGCGCCACCATGCCTGGCCATCCTGGCATTCTTTTTCATGCTGAAGCTAAGGAACAAGTATTACCTAAATGGAGGTCCCTAACAGATTGAGGGACGTCCTCTATCTGGTGCAGGTGTCATTGCAGAGCTGGGCCACCATCCCACCATCGCTACTACTGTTGATAATGGGAGGCAGGAGGATCAGGAGTTCAAAGCCAGCATTGGCTACACATGACCCAATTTAATAAAAAAAAAAAAGAAAAGAAAACAAGCTGGGGAAATATCTCAGTTGGTAAAGTGCTTTTCTCACAAGGATGAGGATCTGAGCTTGATTACTAACACATAAAAAACCGAGTATGGGGCTAGAGGGATGACTCTGCATTTAAGGTGCTTGCCTGCAAAGCCTATTGAGCTTGGTTCTATTCCCCAGTACCCGCATAAAGCCAGATGCACAAAGTGGTGCATGCATCTGGAGTTTGCAGTGGCTAGAGGCCTAGGCTCGCCTATTCTCTCCTTCTCTGTCTGCCTCTGTCTCCTTGCAAACAAATTAACAAATGATTTTTTTTAAGCTGGGTGGTGCCATACATGGATGCGTATAAACCTGGGCTGAACTGGGCAGAGATAGGAGGACCACTGAGGCTCCCCTGGTCAGCACTAGCCAGTCTCCATGAAAAACAGGAAAGGGAGCCCGGCGTAGTGGTGCACACCTTTAATCCCAACACTTGGGAGGCAGAGGTAGGAGAATCGCTGTGAGTTCAAGGCCACCCTGAGACTATATAGTGAATTCCAGGTCAGCCTGGACTAGAGCGAGACCCTAACTCAAAAAACAAAAGAAAACAAAAAAAAATCTTTGTAAGAAAAACAGGAAGGGCCAGGTTCAGTGAGAAACTGGGGAAAATAAATGGTAGAGAAGGACACTCAACCTCTTCCTCTTGCCTCTACACGTGTGTGTATCTGCACACAGACATGCATACACCCCTCACACATACCCACACTCACCAATAAATAGATCAAATTTAAAAATTAAAAAATGCAGAGGAACCTCTCTCCTTATCAACTTCCATAAATTAATTAAATGTGTATGATCGCTGCCCCCAAATTGAGTCTTTTGTCCTTCTAAACATTCTTTCAGGGCTTTCTTTAACAGTTTCCCTTCTCTTCTAAAAGAATTACCGAAGCCGGTGTGGTAGTGCATGTCTTTAATCTCAGCACTCAGGAGGCAGAAGTAGGAGGATCACCAGGAGTTCAAGGCCACCCTGAGACTACATAGTGAATTCCAGGTCAGCCTGGGCTAGAGTGAGACCCTACCTCAAAAAAACAAAAACAACAACAAAAAAAGAATTACCATCATTCTCATCTTCATCCTCTTTTAGAGCCCCTTGAGGATACCAGTACCCAAGCACTTTTTATAAAAGGTGGTTAATGTGTTGAAGTAGACTCAGGTCTAATTCCTCACTTTTCAGAAGAATAAATGACCGTCAGAGAACTTGAACGGTCAGTCCAAGTGAATCATGAGAACAGCTGGAGGATAACCTGGTTATTTTAAAGTGTCTTTCACCGTATGGCATGACATTTCATTCCCACCACTTAGTCAAGATAACAAGTGTAGATAGTCCATTGCAGATGAATATACTAATGTCCTCCTCTCTTTCCCTTTCCAAGAGGGCTCGCTTCCAGCTGGAATGGTGCAATCAATTCCATGGGTCCTGACAGATGCTGATTGCAACAAATGAGCAGAAATGGTCTGAATGCATTCCCTGAGAATGTGGAGAATGTAGCTATCTCGAGTTTATTGGAAATTGCAAGCACACTGTTACCCACAGAAAGGTACAGCACATGTATACACATACACACACATACAAGTTTATACTGGCTTGCTTTGCAAGACATTATTCTCTCTGTGGGTCAGGATGACAAGTTTACAAGCCACTCCTCCAGCAGTTTTGGTGTTTAAGGGACAGCTGTAGCCTAGCTAAGTTATCATGTCAACAAAAGAAAGGTAACTTGAAAAAAATAGAAAGGTAAGTAGATAACTGTGTGGTGGTGAAGGTACAGTTTTACCGTGGAAAGCACGAAGATAATGAGGCAAGATGAAGCTAGTTTTGAAGGTATGAGGCCAGACATCTCATCTGTAAAAAGGGAAAATTCCAACTGTTTCACATAGTTTTGAGGTGACCAATGACGATGAAATAATCTCTTTTAATGAACACCTTGCCCCTTTTTCCTCAAATCCTTCCCCACCCACTCATCCTGTCAGTCTGTATCTACAAACAGGAAATTTCCTTCTATACTTAATCTCTTGGATCATGCAAAGAAGTCATTCCTTGCCTTGGAATGTGGGTATTGAGTAATGGAGCTGGGAGGTACCTGTGGCCAGGTGTGGTCATTAGGACTCCAGTTTTCTCCTGTTTGCTTTGGGTTTGGTTTGGTTTTGTTGGTTTCTGTGGTGCCAGATATCAAAACCAGTGACTCTATCCCCAGCCTTTCTTCGGCTTTCCTAATGAAGGTAGTGAAAATAGCAGTAGCGACAGTTAACCATCTATTGAAAACTTACTCTGTGTTTAGCATTGAGCTTGAATTTGAAAACCAGTTCATCAAAACACAGACATTCCCAAAAGGGAACTTAGAATTCCTCATCATGATCGTGATCCCACCCAGCTCCTTCCCATTGGAGTCGTCTGTTACATACATCCATTCTTTCAAGTGGGCAGCCTTATCCTTTCCTTCCCTCATCTTTACTTGCATGAAGCCAGGGATAAGATCTGCTGACTTGGACTGAAGAGATGGAGATGGCTTAGCAGTTGTGATGGTTAAGTTTGTCAACTTGACCTGTGTAATAATCCACAGTAATCTTGAGCGGGTCTCTGAGTTTGCCTGCAGGAAGGATTGACAAAATCCTTTGGGAATTTTGGAGAAGGGAGGAAGGTCCCTTCTCCAGAGTGAGCCCTTCCCCTCCAGTGGCTGGGCCTTCCAAGGGGACTAAATATAAGGAAGCTTGAGGGGAAGGAAACTCTCTTCCTTCCTCCCCCAGCTGCTGGTGCTGGGTCTGTCTCTGCTTGGATTTATGAAAGGGGGCCAGCCTTTTCCTTCATTTTTGGAACTTCCCCTGGATCCGTTATTTCAATAAATACTTTCCTCCCCAAATTCTGCCTGGTTTGGCGATTCATCCCAGCAGCATGTGGCTGACTACGACAGTGGTTAAGGTGTTTGTCTGCAATGCAGAAGGACCCTAGTTCAATTCCCCAGTGCCCATGTAAAGCCAGATACACAGGAGGGCACATGTGTCTGGAGTTCATTTGCAGTGGCTGGAGGCCCTGGCATGCCCATTCTTTCTCTCTCAAGTAAATAAAATACTAAAAAAAAAAAAAAAAAAAAAAAAGATCTGCTGATTTGACTTCCTAAATGTAGGTCAAACTCATCCACTTCTCTCCATGTCTACTCCCAGCCTCTGAGACCACAGCACCATCACCTCCCATGGTATTTGATCCACAATAGTGCTCCTCAAAGTGTGGACTAACTCTAAGCTTGCTGAATTAGACAGTTAACTAGTAGTACTAGCAAATCTGTTTTTTTTTTTTTTTTTTTTTTTTTTTTTTTTTTTTTTTTTTTTTTTTTTTTTGGTTTTTCGAGGTAGGGCCTCACTCTAGCCCAGGCTGACCTGGAATTCACTGTGTAGTCTCAGGGTGGCCTTGAACTCACGGCAATCCTCCTATCTCTGCCTCCCGAGTGCTGGGATTAAAGGCATGCACCACCACGCCCAGCTGCAAATCTGTATTTTGATAAGCTTCTTAAGAGAAAGTTTTGTTTGATAGCCCTTGTAAACTTTGGGCATGTTGGAATAAGAAAAAGAAGCATATTGCTGAGGAAATGTAAAGTTTTTAACATAGAATATATTAAAAAGTTTTTCTGGGCTGGAGAGATGGCTCAGCGGTTAAGGCACTTGCCTCCAGTGCCTAAGGCCCCGGGTTCAATTCCCCAGGACCCACATAAGCCAGACCCACAAGGTGGTGGCCCTGGTGTGCGCTCTCTCTCTCTCTCTCTCTCTCTCTCTCTCTCTCTCTCTCTCTCTCTCTCTGTATCTCTCTGCTTGAAAATGAATAAATAAAATATTTTTTTAAATGTAAAGTTTTTAACATAGAATATATTAAAAAGTTTTTCCGAGCCTGGCATAGTGGTACTAATAGCACTTTGAAGAAGGAAGCAGAGATATCAAGGCCAGTCTGGGCTAAGTAAGACCCTGTCTGAGAAGAGAGGGAGAGATGGAAGGAGGGAGGAAAGAGGAAAGAAGGAAGGTGAGTTGGTTGAGGAGGGTGGGGGACAGAGTCTCACTATGTATCCCAGGCTTGCCTTGAAGTTGTAATCCTCCTGCCACAGCCCCCTTAACAGTGGGATTTATATACCACCATTCCTGACAGATATTTGGTTTTAAAGGGTAGACAATTATGTATTATGTTAAAATATATTCTCCACAAGATTGGTATGTGTTTAAGAGGCAAAGCATCCTTTAAATACTTGTTTTAAGCAACACTTTCTGTTGATTGCATAGATTCAATCTGAAAGAATAGCCAGGCATGGCGGCACATGCCTTTAATCCCAGCACTCGGGAGGCAGAGGTAGGAGGATCGCCATGAGTTCAAGGCCACCCTGAGACTACATAGTGAATTCCAGGTCAGCCTGGGCTAGAACGAGACCCTACCTTGAAAAAAAAAAATCTGAAAGATTATCCATTTTTTTTTTTTACCAAAATAGCTTGGTGTTGAAATTGAGCAATGGAAACCGATAAGCCAGTTTAATTTTTGCCCATATTCAGGAACCCTCTCTGGCACTCCTACATGGGGCATTCCACTTGCCTTGGAGAACGAAATTCAAGGAAAGACGGATGGGCTAAAATGTTTTCCCCAACACAATCTCCAACATTTTTTCCCCCACAAATGCCTTAAAGGTGAGCCAATCCCATGCAAAAGTATTAGCTGCTTAAAAAGTCCTTTGAAGGGCTGGGGAGAGATGGCTCAGTGGATAAAGTGCTTACTGGCCAAGTCCTAGGAGCTGTGTTTGGAAATTAGATCAGTGCTATGCAAACACCAAGGTTCTGGAAGTTACTCTCTCAGACACCACAGTACTATGGCTACTATCATTTCATACCGCACAGTCACACTAGATGTCTTCCTTGTGTGTTGGAGTCAGGACCTTACTCTGTACGTCAGGCTGCCTTCAAGCCCATGATCTTCCTGCCTCAGCCAGCCAAGTACCAGTCGGAAAGGCAGGTGTCCCTATGCCCAGGCAGACTAGATGTTCTAAAGCCATCTGAAATCCTGAACCATGAGGATCATGAACTCACACATTAATATTTAGTGTTATATTGGAATCCGAAATGGCTCCCACAGGCTTACTTGAACACTGCCTCCTGTGTTTATGGCAATATTTGAAGACAGTGGTGTCTCGGGAAGAAAGGCCTGACTGGCAAAAGCGGGTTATGAGAAAAAGGCCTTTGAAGGTTGTACCCACTCCTAGTTCTGCCCTACAGTCTCTGCTTCCTGTCTGTCTCCATGTGAGGAGTCTGTCACTCACTCCCACTGCCATGGGCTTTATCCCACCTCCTCTGCTATGATGGGCCGCAACCCTCTGTAACCATTAACCAAAATCAATAAACCTACTTCCTTATTTCTGTCAGGTATTTTGGACAAAGTGATGCAAAAGTATGTCATTCAGTAATATGCAATATAGACAGGAAATAAAATTCTGGTAGGAGTTCTATGGATGCCCATGCGGATCAAAAGTGTGTGCAATCCAAACTGAATAACATTCTGTTTAAGGTCAGAAA
>PVHP010042475.1:0-15413 GCA_004024765.1 Zapus hudsonius
GCAACTAGAAAGCTGACTGCGACATGAACTATAATCCTGTGAGGATGAACAGAGATAATATCAAAATCACAGCTGTTCTCTGAGGTGGACGTTGCAGGATCTGTTGCCAAAGTTCATGTGCCTGATGACCACATCCATCTCGGTTAAGACATTTGTCTTGGAAGTCGGCCCTCCATAGCCAGCTCGAACTTTTAGACAATCCTTTGTAATAAATTTCCTGGCATAGACTGTAAATGATATTACTTTTCAGCGTTAGAAGATAATGCTTACTCTTTCTTTGACAACTTTCATTATTATTCATTAGCATACACATTAAAAAGAAAAATAACAGAGTAGGAGCAACCTGCTTATTTACTTGCAATTTGCTTCTTTAAAAGTTGGCCAGGATTTGTGGAATTAATTCCTTTTAAACCCAGCTTCTACTCTAACCAGGGCTTTCCTGAGGGAATGTGTATCTGTGGATAACTAGTGTTGTGTATTCTGCTTTCTCTAATGGACATTCAGGACCCATCCACTCTGATCGCAGCAGCTTCTCAGAGGAGTCAGATCTTTCCTGCACTTACAACCTTTTGCTGCCACTTACAAAATTTCCTTCCTGCCCTTCCAATGTCAGCTGAAGAGTTACCTCTTTAGAAAGTCTCTCTTTGGTCTTCTGCATCGAGACGCCTCCTCACTGGTCCCTCTCCAGCACGCACTATTTCCAGCTCTTGCTGTTGTTGGTGTGTCTGTATCCCACAGTAGATCCTGGGCTTCTTGAATTATGCCTCTCTTACTGAGTGCCTAGCACCAGGAATACCATATAACAGATGCTCAACTAGAATTTGAGGAGTGGATGGAACAAGAATGAATATGAGAGCTTTAAGAAGAAGAAATACATTTAAAGATACAATATGTAGCAAAAGCTGGGCAGAGCTGGTGAATGGAGAACAGTGAGGGAGCAGAGGAACCATCTATCTCCTGTTAGCATGTGAATCCCAAAGCAAATACGAGCATCCAGATTTCATTCTCTGGATCCTTTCTTCTACCATGGAAAGATTCTGGTCCACACTCCAGACCTCAAATGTGCCATCTTCCAAAGGGACAGCTTGAAACCTGCATTTGATAATGATGACTGGTTGGTGGTGCATAATGGCTTCTAGTTTATCCTGCTTTTTCTTTCCAAGAAGGCAGAATTCAAAATAAATGACATGTGGTAATATGCTGTTCTTCATTTTAGAAAAAATTTTATTATTAGAGTTAAAAATTAAGTTCACACTGCTCAGATTACTGTTTTACATTTAAGAGTTCAGAGTTGTGTAGTTTTAGGAGGAAAACATAACTAAATATAAATGACAGATGCCAGGAATCAAAGCTTGATAAAGGGAGGAAATGTTAGATGATAGTAATAATGTGGCAAGAAATAATAGACACACAACAAATCTTCCCATGGCATACTCATGGTGAATGGGATCCATCAATTCTGTCTCTCAATCCTGGTTGGAAAAAGAATTGTGAATTATGGAAAATTAATTGCCTAAAATATGTCAGTGGAATTATCATTTTGAGAAAATTAGGAACCTGAGGTCATGAAGTAACCTAAACCAATGTCCTTACATGCAGCTACATCTCTGTCATACCCTCCAAGACTCAGGGTCCTCTGAAGAAGAGGTACAAAAAGAATGTAAGAGCCAAAGGAAGGGGAGGACTGCTTACAATGCTGTCTTCCAGGCACAAAATGACCTTGATATCCATGACCTCACAGTGCCTGACACTTCCTATACAAGACCTTCATAATAGGAGGAAAAGATGACGATATCAAAATAGAAGAGAGACTGATTGGCAAGAAGGGGTTCAATGGAGGGAAGACTTGGGAGGGGGACAGGGGGTGAGAAGGAATTATAATGGTTTATTGTCTATACTGAGGGAAGTTTTTAACAAAAAAGTTAAAATAAGGAAATGAGAAAGTGGCATAAGGTAGTCCTTATTATCGGTAGGTCCTTGGTTCTGGAATTTGGTCCCTATATGTGAGACTATTTAAAATGGGATGCTCTCTAAATAGTCAAGACTCACAAGAACACACATATTGATTGGAGCTGAATCTTAAAAACCAAAGCAAAATCATGCAATTGCTTTCCCTTGAAATCTTTAGTCTGTCATTGTTACTTGCTCCAACAGTTCCAGAGGTCATATGTCCATGACGCTGCATATGATCCCAGGGGAATCGTCAGTGCTGCTCTCACTGACTTTATACAACCTGAGCCTTCTGCAAGATTTCCAGGTTCATTTTGCAATCAGTTTGCATTGCACTGTTGGTTGTCACAGGCATCAACAAGAGGTTGATTACAAAGATTTTAACTGGCACAAAACGGATGGTTAGGAAGGGACTCATTTTCAGAGGCCAGTGAATTTGTGAATATTCTGTTATGACAATTTGTTTCTCCATGAAACCCCTTTACCAAAGGGAGTTGACTGTCACACGCTCACACAATTAAGAACTCTCATAATTTTGCTTCCAAACAAAAACCTCCTCAGTCATCTCCACAAACCCTTTTACTGTGAAATGACTGGGAGAATAGGGAACTTCAGAGTTATTTTGATTGGCTACCACAGTGGTCAATTTCAGAAAAGTATCCTTTGATTCATGTATTAGGCACAGTATAGCAAAAACATTCTCTCCCTCAAGATTCTGTTATAGGAGAAGATGACTATGTTTACAATGTGTCTGGGGTGGGGAAGGCCAGTGGGCTTTCACATTGATTGACTCATTGGCTTAGCTTCCCCTGGTCTGGGAAGTTTGTTTCTTTTTGCTGTACAATGTAGACTTGTTGAGAAGGCTATTTTTCTGGCAAGCTGTTCAATGGCATGTTTTGATAGGGAAGAGAAACAAAACTTTTGGTACTTCAGCACAAGGGCTTGGGAATTTATGTTTGGTCATTTTGAATACTTTGAATACTTAATTTATAGGAGCATTTCTGTCTTGAGTGTACAGGAAGTGATGGTTAAAATGACACCAAAGAAGGAGCTCGTTTTCATGGCCAACACACTACTTAAAAATACGGAATACTTTTGACTTGATGTGGGGAAAGAATTTCCAAGGAAACAAATATCTTTTCATAAAGTCAAGCTATTAGCTAATAGCTGTGGCAGAGAATGGTAAATCAAAAGTGGTAAGTCTTGTTTATACCTCCGCTGAAGGGATAATAGTTTTTGGCTTATACCTTTGGTTCTGTAGATTTATTTAAAATGTCAGGATATGAAAATGTTGACTTAACTGGGTTCCTGCTATGAAATGCATGACGCATGAAATTCTGACATAGTTATAGGCGTTCACACGCACCATTTGTAAGAAGAAATGACTCCAGTTTACTAGTGAGGAAGGAATTCTTTAAAGTCACAGGATTAGTAGTGATAATACTATTACTTAGGGCTTTTCCCATCAATTTTATTCGTGTGTATTCATTCAGGTCTTAGCTATTGTTTAGTGCTTCACTGGATCTTCTGCTGGGGAAATTGTTGTCCATAAGCTGATTGGGGAAGAGCAAGTTCTGAATATCATTGGAGAGGATGCAGTGTGTGTAGAAGGGAAACAGTTTTCTTCTTGTTCCTAGAAAAGCTGTGCAGCATTACAGAAGGAGGTCATTAGAATCTGACAGATTGTACTTTAAGCCTCACCCCTTCATTATATATATTCACCAAAGGATTTATTTAGGTTTCAGAGTCTTCATTTTCTTATCTATAAAGACAGCTAATGATACAGATAGAAACTCTAAAGCAGTTATTAGATTTACCATCAATGGTGATGGTTGTAGTTGCTGCTTTGCCACATTGAAAGGATGTTTCAGGCACACATGGCCACATGGGCAAGAAACAAACCTTGGTGAATGGTGTTAGACTGCATAGATAAAATGGTAGAAACAACAAGAACTCTGCTTAAAGATGGAACTTACTTCCATTGACTTAGGATAGTTAAGATTCTTAAACCTGGATGATTATTATGATATAAGGAGGGACTTCTTGGTGTCATTTTAAAACTGGATTAGAATCTCCAGGGTCTATGGTATATGTAAGACCAGGGAATCTAGGACATTTCTTTGGGCGTGTGTGTACATGTGTGTCCCTAACGTATGGATACCCATATGTGTGCATGCATGTGGAGGCCAGAACTAGAGAGCAGGTGGTCTCCTCAGTCATTTTCCATGTTATTATTACAATTATTACTATTTTTTGAGACAAGGCTTCTTACTTAACCCAGAGCTTACCTATTAGGCTAGACTAACTGTTCTAGGGAGTCTCCTGTTTTATCTCCCTAGCACTGGGATTACAGGTGTCCACTGCTGTTTCCAGCTTTTATGGGGCTGTTGGGGATCTGAATTCAGGTGTTCATACTTACATGGCAAATGCTTTTCTGCCTGAGCCTTCTCCTGGCCCAGGAATCGGACCTGTTCAAAGCTTCCCAGGTGATTCTTTTCATCAGTCAGATTTTAAGCCAATTCTTAAAATTCAGATTTTGATTTTCCAGAACAATTGTGAGAATCATTAAGTGGGTGCCTACAAAATATTTGCAAGACTCTTTCTGTTTTTTTTTTGTAGCTATTATACTTTTCCATTGTGAACATAACCCAATTTTTCCCATTGTCTAAAACCCAATCCATATTCACTTTGCTTAAATTGTTTCAACATTTTCTTCTTATCATTGGTTTGTTGAAATCAGTATCTCAGATAGGTCCAAAGATTGCATTTGTTTGACAGATCCCTTAACATTTTCTTCTCTTTTTATGTCATTGATTTGTTAATGACAATGTGTCATTTACATTATAGGGTATTCCACATTTTGGGTTTGATTGCCTTCTCGTGGTGTCATTTAAGTTACTGCTTTAGTTTTATATTGTATGTTAACTTGTAATTTGATATAAAGGTATGATTAGATTCAAATTAAATTTATTTTCAGATTGTTATACTTTTAACGAGTTCTACTCCATTGTCATAGTTACTTTTTGCAATGCAAATTGTTCGATCTTAGGCAGTGGGAACTCCGTATATCCCAGCCCAGTGCCCTTGATGGTGTTCTTGCTTTCCAGCACAATATGATGGCCCAATTCATCTTGCTCCATATGTAGGATGAGTGGTTCCTAGAAGGACCATTGCTTTACTAGTCCATGATATTTAGAGACAATAATCTGAGTTCTGAAAGAGTTCATTTAAAGACACACAGAGAGAAAGCTCATTGTTTCTGCATGTCGTGGCATTTAGCGTTTTCAGAAAATACACCTAGAAAATACATGCTTAAAAATAAAACAGGGCTGGAGAGATGGCTCAGCGGTTAAGGTGCTTGCCTCCAGAGCATAAGGACCTGGGTTGGATTCCCCAGTACCCACTTAAGCCAGTTGCAGAAAGTGGCACATGTGCCTGGAGTTCATTTGCAGTAGCTGGAGGCCCTTGACTGCCAATTCTCTCTCTCTCTCTCTGCTTGTCAATAAAAAAAATAAAATATTTAAAAAAAACTATGAGCTTAGACTGAGATTTCCAACTCAAATGTAAAATTGTAGATTTGTTTTTTTACTGAATTTGCTTTGTTTTTAATGAATCAGTTTATTTTTGAGACGGTCTCATGTAGTTCAAGATGGCCTTGAGCTCACTATGTAGTTGCTTGCTATACAATCTACTTTTATCTAGGCTGACCAATGAGCCTTCTGCTCTCATACCCCTTTTTCCTGTCATCGTCTGGTTTGTCCTGCATTGTGGTGAGAGATGACCTTTCAAGTTTACATTGCTCTAATGACAAGGCTTCTGGTGGGGAACTGGTGGGAAACCCGTGGATGGGAAGGAGAGGAATTTCAAGATATATCTTCCTTTTCATCTATCTTGAGAATCATTTCTGGCAGTGGCTGGCTCTTCTCTGACGCCTCCACTCCCAAACAGACTGGCTTGTTGTAGGTTCAGTTCACTGGGGGCCCCTGTCTCTACCTGATTCATATGCCCTCCCTCTCTGAGCTGTGGGAGTCCCCTGGTCCTGATGTTAATTTCTGTGTTTCCTTGCTTTGCTTTGAGTGGTCACCTCTAGTGCCACTTGTACATTATCTTCTTTTTATTTTATTTTGAGACAGAGTCTTGTTATATAATCCATAGTGGGCTTGAACTTGTGATCCTCCTACTTCTGCCTCCTGGAGTGCTAGGATTTCAGACCTGCACCATCAAGCCTGGCTTATAGTGTTTTTGAAATTTAAAGATAAAATTAGACTTTCCACTTAAAAATATTCAAGTCAATGACTTCTTTTAGGCAGCGACAAGATAGCATTGCTGAATCATTAATCATTTAATTTTAACAAAATTCTGTTAATTTTTAAAATTAATTTTTATGAATGTATATGTATGTGTCTCTGTGTATACATGCTTGTGTGTGTGTATGTGTGTTTGTGTGTGTGTGTGTGTGTGTGTGTGTGTGCACGTGTGTGTATGGGGAGGCTCCCTGACAACTCTGAGAGCTCACCAAGTAACTGGTCAGTGAGCTTCAGGGAGCCTCCTGTCTCCTGCCTAGTCTTGGGGTTCCAGATATGAACCTCTTCATCCATCATGTTACATTGGTAATGATATTAAGCTCAGGTTCTCATGCTTGTGAGGCAAGTACTTGACTGACTGAGCTATCTCTCTGGACTTAGATTCAAAGTTATTTTTAAGCGTTAACATGAAAAATGATGGATTTCATCATGGAATTTTTGCACATATATGTCATTATTTTTTCCTATTCATCCCCTTCCTCCATTGCCCTCCACAAACCCTTAGCCCCACTCCTTTCCTCCCCTCAGATGGTGTTTTGCTTTCACATCACATGAACTCCTTTATTGTCTCTTTTTTCCTTTCCCCCAACTCCCAAGAGCTCTTCCTCCCTTCTCATGTCCTCTTAATGCTGAGTTTTTAACTGACTAGAGCTTGTGAACCGAGTCCTGCCAGTCATTATTGTAATTATCACAAGGCATTTATCCATCACCACACTGTGGATAGCATTCTCACATTCATGCATCTCCTTTTTAATTTTGTCTGTTGGCCTTTGTCTAATTATACGTCCCCTCTGGTTTCTGGAACTGCCATTCCCAGTGCTGTCACCCCACTTCAGGCCATTATAATGGCTTCCTTAATACTGCACTAACTGTCCACCTCTTTCCCCACCTTGTCCCTCCGTTTTATAGTCGATGTTAATATAGGATGCCAGATTTAATTTTTTTAAAGTATAACTCTGGTAATGAATGCCACACATTTAATAAGTAAGAAAATGAAATATACTGTGGCTGTCCATAACCTACCAAAATAAGCACAACCCCTTGTGCTGGCTTTCGACATTCTCTACAAATATTAGTCCCAGGAAAACCTATGTACTGAGTTTTCCTCCACATTATCATGCTTTAGCTTATTGGTCCATTGACATGGTAAACCTTTAGAAGTAAGGAAGATATTCCTGCTTCCATAGAGAATATGTTGTTTGAAATACCTTATGGATAGACAAAATGAACCTAGGCTGAAACAAGCAAATCTATCCTGAGTATCATTTATTAGAGGAATTCTTCTATGAAGAACTTTTTTTATGAAGAACTTTTTCTCATTCACTGTTTACTTACCCTGAACTACTAAAAAATCATGTTAAATATTTGATATTTTTTATTACTACTTTCAGAGCAACAAATTAAAACCCAAGTAACTTATCATGGTGATAAATGAATTTTTAGTATTACTATGTTTATACATTATTATATATTTATATTAATAAAAGTTGTTTTCTGGGTGAATATTGTCCCATTTCAAGTAGAGTCCATCTCTTTTAGATTTTACAACACAGGAATTACAAAGACTAAATCCTTCATGATAGAATGACATTCACATTTTTATAGGCTTGTTTATTCTATTCTGAGTCCTGGGTCCCTCTGGACTCATTTTATAAGGAAAATGTCAGTGATTAAAGAAGCCACTTGCTCTCAGAGAAGGTCACTGTTGACACTTTATTTTATTGTCACTGTGGGGCCACTTGGTTCTTTGTTGTAGATTTTTAAAATTCATTTATTCATGTCTGTTGAGCTTTTCAATAGAAGGTCCTTTGGATAGTAGCTAGGTCTGTCTTACCAACATATCTCCAGGACCTTCTATAAAAACCTCAGCAAACATGAATAAATGAATTAAAATCTACAACAATAAAAAATCATAAATAACAATCAATTCCAATATAAACAGGTAGTATGGAGAGAGACTTTGCGAGTGAGAGCCCTTCTCAGGGGCTGTGACTTGCAGGAGGTGGGGCTGGAGCGCTGCCTGGATGAAGAGATTCTCAAGTGGAAACTCAGGGATGGGTTAGGTGAGAGGTGGATGTGAACAGAGAGCATGAGTGAGAGGGACTCAGAGGGGGTGTGGCATTCTCTTCAAGGTCTCAATGAAGGCCATTGTGCTTGTCTTACATTTTATGAATGAGGCTTTGTGAAGAGCATAGGTTTTCAGTTTTTGTAAAATCCAACTTATTAATTTTTTAAATGAACCATGCTTTAAAAACATTCATCGACCATTTCATAAGTGTATCTGTAAAGTATTTTGATCACAATCATTCCATTAGCATTTCTTCCCCTCGCCCATCCTCATGGATGCCTGGCACTTCTCAACTAGTCTCCTGTCTTCCTTAATGCCAAAGTGCTGGTTTTGTATCATGTATAATAAATAGCTGAGCTTACTTTAATTTTGTGAAGATTTTCTCCTATCTTCTCTTGTCTTGTCATTCACTCTGGTTTATGATTTACTTTGAGTTAATATTTCAGAATGTGTGAGAGTCAAGGTTGATGGTGCTCTCCACATGGATAGGGAGCTGTTTGAAAGCCATTTATTGAGATAATTATCCTTCTGGGTTGCCTTGGCACATGGAAGAAAGTCAACCCACTATTTCTGGACCTTTTATTCCATTGAGCTGTATGTCAAGTTTTGTGCCAGTTCTTTTGTTGATTTTTTTCACCTCACTGTAAATTTTCTAGTAAGGCTTGAAATCAGATAATTTTGCTCTTAGTTTTCAAGATTATTGCTGTTATTGTAAATCCTTTGCTTATGTATGTAAATATTAAAATAAGGTTATCAGTGTCTACAGAAATACTTTCTAGAATGGTGTAATTACATTAATTCTCTATGAATTTAGGGATATTTGCTAAGCACAACATTAAGTTTTCTGATCAAATAACGTATCTCTTCATTAGTTTTATCTTCTTTAAATTTTCTGAGAACCGCTATGCATTTTCTTAACATATATGTTTTGTATATACTTGATTAAATTTATTCCTAAGTATTTATTTTTTAATGTTTTATTTAAACAAATACCATTTATATAAGTTTAGCTTGTTCATATTACATAGAAATAGAATTTGTTTTCTATAATAACCTTATATGTTGTGACACTAATAAAATCATCTATTTATTTAGTAGCTTTGTTGTAGATTCACTAGATTTTCTTTTCAAGATAGGGTCTCACTCTAGCTCAAGTTGACCTGGAATTCACATAATTTGTAGGCTTATTTTCCAGCCCATGTGTTTCATCCATCGATTCCTCTCTACCTATCTATCATTTATTCTTTGCTTGCTTTACTGTATTGCCTGGGCTCTTTATCATTTTATTCAAAGGAGATGGTGAGCTGTGCATCATAGCTTTCCATAGACTCTTAGGGGAAGAGCATTGAGCCTTGCAACAGAAGGAACATTTTTGGATATGTTTTTACAATAGATGTCTCTTATGATGTTGAGATTCTGGCGTAGTCTCATATGTAGACAATGTTCTATTACATTTTTTCACCTAGCTTTGCTATGTAAACTGAGGTGATGATATTTCTTCATGAATCCAGCTATATGATATATTGATTATATTCTAGTATTTGTCTGGATGTTGTTTGCTAATGTTATAGAATAAGAGGTTCCAGTCTGGCGCCAGCTCCTCCATCATAATAAGCACATCCTTCCATAAGTACAAGTCTAAGTGTGTATTTTGAACTTAAAGTAACACTGAAAAATTTAACCAGAAGTCCAATGGATAACTGGAGTTAGATTTGCATTTTAGAGAAGTGATACATTTTGGAATGGCAGATTATATATATGAAAGCCATAAGCATGATTGGATATTATTGTCTCGTGAGAATGAGAAAGCACAGAAAATTAGACCTAGAGTTAGGACCCAGCGAACTTTATTTTAAAATTCCAGGCAGAGAAAGGTGAACTAGAAAAGGTGAGAAGGAAGGGACATCTAGAGAAATAGGAATAAAATTAAGGAATTGCTGTAGACGTCAGGGAAGATAATGCCAAGATTTTCATGCTGCCAGGTCAAGTGAAATGAGAATGGAAATTTGGTCGCTGGATTTGGGGACATGAAAAGTATTGGTGACCTTGCCCAGAGTAGTTGAAGTAGAGCATTCAAGTGGAAGCTAGATTTAATGCTGAGGAGCAAATAAGAGAACCAGGAGTAAGACACCTACCGAAGAAGGGGAAGTTTAGACAATTTTTGAAAAGTTTGATTGTCAAGGGAGCATGAAAGCCACTTTAAAAAGTGGAATTGGGTGAGGATTTGAGTAATGGCTTCTTCTCCTATTTTTTAAAAAAACATTTTCTTTTCAAATAGGAGATGCTTGAGTGTATAGAAATGCCAGGGGAAGGGCCCAGTTGAGAGAATAAGGTTAATGATTTGAGAGAGAGTGGTGACAATCGATACAGCCCAGCTCAAAAAGTCTGTTGTGTGTGCAATTCAGAGCACAAGTTGGATTTGACCTCAGAGAGCAAAAGTGACTTTTTTTTATTTATTATAACAGAAGGAAGGAAGATAGAAAGGTTGCCCAGGACGTCAGGCTTCCTACATTGAGAGTAACTAACTGATAGCGTCTATTTCTTATAGGAAAGAAAAAAGGTAGTCTACAAAATGTTTGAACAACATATAAACTATATTGAAATAGATCTGAAAAAATTTACTTATTTGTTTTTAATTAGCATACAAAGTAGCAGGTTTCCTTATGGCATTTTCATACATACTTGGTGTTATTGAGTCTCCCTGCTCCCATCTTGCTCCTCTCAGCTCCTTCTTGCTCTACCCTTCTGCCCTAGCTCCTCACCTTCTCCTTTCCCATCTGGGGTTCTATTGCCCTCACCAGCTCCTTCCCTTAAGGACCTTTGGTCCTCATCTCTTTCTAGTTTCTGGGTCTCTGCTGACGTTTCATCCCACATAAATATATGTATATAAGAACTAGAAGCTAGGATCTCCATATGCTATAGAACATGTAGTGTTTGTGTTTCTGATCCTGGGCAACGTCACTTAATATATTTTCCAATTCCACCCATTTTTTCCCTGCAAACTTCATAAGTTTACTTTTCTTTATGGCCGGACAAAAGTCCATTGTGTATATGTAGCACATTTTCATTGCTCGTCTCTTGACAGACATCTGGGCTGATTTCATTTTCTTGCTGCTTTGAAGAGAGAAGTAGTAAACATGGCTACATGAAGTATGTCTGTGGTGGGGCACCGAGTTTTTGGGTGTGTGTCCAAGAGTGGTACAACTGAGTCAGGTCATTTGGTGGCTCTGTTTTTAATTATATTTTGAGAAACATCCACACGAATTTCCACAGTGGCTATATCAGTTCACACTCCCACCAATGGCAAATATGGGTTCCTCTTTCCCCATGTCCTTATCAGCATTTGTTGTTGTTTACTTTCTTGATAATAGCTATTCTGACTGAGGTGAGATGGTATCTCAAAGTCGTTCAATTTGCTGTTTGACAGTGTTTAATCTGAAGCCATAGACAAATTCATTCAGCCAGGGTTGGATAGGCACAAGAAGGTTTCATTACATCACTGGCTGGTCATCGTCATGAGGGAACTCAATGGCTCTGGAGACTAGTATGAATGACTGAGAACACTTAGACCCAAGGCTACCCATACCCAGAAGATGGCAGACAGATGGGTTCTTTAATGGTAGCTCTATAGCAAGGATGGGAGATTGGAGGGAAAGTAGTGATGTGCTTTCTTGTTCCTTCTCTTCTTTCTTGGTTTCGGATGTTTAATCTTGACTCAAGCTACATAGCTTTGTCTACATATCATCTTCTCTCAGTCGCTAGCATTACTTTTCTCATTCTGTGCCTTTACGCAGTCTCTCCCATTTCCTTTCTTTTCGTTGTTGGTACTGGGGATTGAAGCCAAGGCTTTGTGCTTGCTAAGCAGATGCTCTACCCCTGAGCTGCATCTCTAGTCCTTATATTACTTATAAACAACCTGTTTTTTTTTTCAGAATCTTTCAGTTTTTCTATTTCCTCCTTAAGTATTTTCCTCCTATTTTTTGCATGTTCATGTGTACACAAACGCTCATACGTGCATGTATATGTGGTGTTGTGTGTGTAAGTATGGTGGATGCAGGTGCAGGCACCCTGTATGCTGGCATGTAGAGACCACAGGTATCTGCCTCTGTCACTGGTCTACATGGTTCCTCGAGACAGTCTCTCACTCAGCCCAGAGTTGCCATTTTGTTTTGGTCAGACTGCATGACCAGTGAGCTCCAGCAATTCTCTTGTTTCCATGTTTCACAAAAGTAGCATTACAGGTATTCATGGCCATGCCCAACTTTTTTAAAAATTTTTATTGTCCATAATGAGTTGCATTATTTAGTGGGCAAACAATGAGTGGTTATCCCCAATTCTCCGATGCTCCCCCTCCCCTATCCCCAACCAGCTGGATATTCTCCTCCATGGGTCGTCTGGATCAGTCTTTGTGACAGGGGACCATGGATAGCCTAGTATTCGGCAAGGTTCTCCTGGCCATGCCTCTGGATAGTCTCCTCCACCACGGCTCTCACAATCTTTCCTCCCCCTCTTCCAACTTTTTAAATGTGGTTTCTAAGGAATCGAACTCAGGTCCTCTCGGGCCCTCAGGCATGTGTAAAAGGTGCTCTTACCTACTTTCCCAGCTTCTCTTCTGTATTTCTAAAGTCACCTTAAATTCCACTTATTGTATCACTCTGTTACAAAAGAAAAAAAGTCTACATTTTCAGTATCCTCAGTCTTAATTTCAGGTATATGATATTCTTAAATATATTCTAAAACTGAATTGCATTCAGTTTTCTCAAATTTTATTCCTTTGAATTGAAAAAAACAAAAAGGTCTTCTAAACTCCGAATATTTTATTGAAAGGCAGAGGCTACATGTGGTCCTGGTTATTCTGTTACTTCAATATTGAGGTCTAACTAGTATGTTTTCAGGATAGAAATGCCTCAAAGGTATTTTTTTTTGCTTTATTTTACTTTTGTTTTAGACAACTCAATGATCTTTACATTATATATTATATATCTAGAGAAACATTACAAAGGCATTTACATATTTAGATTATTTAGAAAGGTAGAATTGGAAAGAAGATAAATGATGTCTTCATATATCTAAGTTATAGCCACTACTCATAAAAATAGGAAAGGCTATTTTCACTTAATCACCAAAAATATGGGAAGCTTTTGAAGAGCAGTTTTACTAGGTAGATGGTAGGTATTAACAGTCAGGAATCCTGAGTTGTGTGACTGTCATACCTGCCTTACAAACTGTGAACAAAGTGGATTCTAGAATCTAGTAGAGAATCACAGTATATTCATGGGTTTAAGCTCACAAGCCTACCCTCTAATAGGGAGCACAGGAATGGATTTGATGTTCAGACCGAAATACAAGAAACGTTTCCTTATCAAATAACTGACCCTGGGCCACATTCAGTGGGTGTTGAGAAATTCGGTCATAGTCATATTTTGAGGAAGCAGCCTTTAGTAGCCAAGGTGGTACAGCTATTCCCTGCAGAGATGCTCACTGTACCCCGATGGGCTACTAAGAGCATGGGGGTCCCATTCCTTCTATGGCAAGCACAGGAGACAAAGTTCTTTGATGATGGTTCTGGGTTTTCAGGCATGACAAGGGAGCAAACGGGCTCTACGTTATTTCCCAGGCACTTTCCATTTCCAATCCCACATTTTTTTTTCAACCCTTGCAGATTCTTTTAGTCCTTCAGGTATATAGATTCTGTAGGCCAAGGCTCCTGAAAACCAGAGAATCCTTCAGGCACATTGGCTCGATTCTTTGTAGGGAGGGCACAACCGGGGGGGAAATGCTTTCATGTGTCTCCGAAAGCAGCAAGAAACAGGCAGAAATGAATATGTCACTAAATTATACTGCTGCATATGAATGGTATGGAAAATTTATTGATGACAAGGTATATTGCATCATATATTTAGCATTCAATCATGTGGGCCTTGTCAAAATTTTATTTTCCAAAATCTCATCTGTTATTTTCAAATAAGTAAGAAATATATTTAAAATCCTCTTACTGACTCAACACTTCATATGATATATTCACTAGTCTATAGATTTGCTATGACACTAAAAATAAATTCCATGCCAGAATCTGATATAAAAATTGAATCACGATGCTCTTGAAAATATAACTTTGAAGCAGGACATTTCTGAAAAGAAATGTCTAGTTTTTAGGAGATGTTCACCTTAGGGGACGTAAACATCATCATGTTCAAGGCATCAACTTGTTAAAGTGAAATAGAAGGAGCTTGTATATTTCCTTATGATGACACCAGCAAGATTTACTAAAGAAATCCTTGCAATGAATGCATTTAAATCTCTTTGAGCACGGAAAACATTCAAAGGAAAACACAGGGCTCCTGAGTGTACATTCAGGGGCTTGCACCGCAGCAGAGCTTCTCCAGCTTGACTGATCACATGGACAGTCACCTGGAGATGTGGTGAAAATGCAGATTCTCATTCTGGGACAGGGTCTAAGATTCTGCATTTATAACCAGCTCCCAGTGACGCTGATGCCGATGCTGATGCTGTGGGTTTGCTGGCAGCCCTGAGCATCAAGGTCAGAGAGGAGACATCATTAATGCTGGCAGATTGACTTGTTTCTATGTAAATATGTCTGTCCTACTAAAAGGAAGTATATTTTTTCCTCTTGAGGAAATGTGAACCTAAATTTAATTTTTAAAAAGTATTTTTTTGTGGCTAGACTGGAGTCACACATTGCATAACACTCAGCACAGATGCTTAGCTGGAAACTGTCATGTACTTTATAATAAAGTCTGTGGTGCTCACATATATTTGGATGGTTGAGCAGCCATGAGTTGAGGTCCCCAGGGCACCCATTCACCTCAGGTATATGGAAGCAGGGATGACCATTTTTAGACATATCATTCTAGAACATATATTAAATACTCAAGCTGCAATGACAGGCAAGTAGGTCGTGCATCTTGAATTCAGTGAAGAGATTTAGACTGGTTAGAAGAGACTGGTGGTGAAGCAAAAACAAAGAGAAGATCATGAAAGAATACTAACACTCAAACTAAGGGAAGGCAGCCAACAAAAGAGTCAGAGATTCAACAGGAAAATTAGAGTGAATGCTCATAAAAGCCAAG